>JABUQX010011328.1:25000-27500 GCA_015478945.1 Trachelipus rathkii | reverse complement strand
TATATAATATATTATTATATATATATGTATAATATATATATATATATATATATATATATATATATATATAATATATATATATATATATATATATATATATATATATATATATATATATAATAATATTATAAAATAATATATATATATATATATATATATATATATATATATATATATATATATTATATATATATATATATATATATATATATATATATATATATATATATATATGAGAAGGGATTGATTGAGATGGAAAAAAATCAACATAAAAAGAGGTATCTTCCAGGGGGATTCGTTATCTCCACTGCTCTTCATTTTGGCCATTAACCCTTTGAGCAATTTAATAAACAAATTACAAAACGGATATAGAATAAACCCACGTAACGAAAAATCAAGCAAATTAATTTCACACCTGTTTTATATGGATGACTTAAAATTATATGCCCCAAACAGACAAGAAACAATCAAGCAGGTGGAGGTAGTTTAGAAGTTCTCGGAGGATATATGTATGGAGTTTGGACTAGATAAAAAAATGTGCTTTCATTACACTCAGGAAAGGAGAGAACGGAGGAATGAAAAACATTCATAATGACGATACCAATTCATAAGGCAACTGGAGCAAGAAAATACTTATAAATATCTAGGAGTGGAGGAGTCGGAGAAGGTGGAACATAAGTTGATGAAAGAGAAACTGGAAAGAGAATAAAATAGAGGCCATTAAGACATTAGCTTAATCAGAATTAAGTGCTAGGAATAAAATAGAGGTCATTAAGACATTAGCTGTACCTGTACAGTTGTGGAGTGATAGACTAGTTCCAGGAAGACTTTAACAAACTAGATATTAAGACGAGAAAAATGCTCCACGCCCATAAATTGATATATAAGAACCAATGCCTGGCAAGAATGTATGTAACGCAGAGAAGGAGGCATGGGGTTGGTGGAGATAGATTACATATACAAAAGAGAAATAATAGGGTTGGGCCAATACCTGGAAAGCGCAGAAAACAAGTTCCTCCAGTGGGTGTATCAACATGAAAGAGGCAAGCCAACAACAACTTCACTAATTAAAAAGAAAACGGACTACATGAATGCGAACAACATTAGAGTGGAACAAGGTCAAAGGTGGGAAGAAAAAACGCAAAAGGAAAAGACAAAAATATTAAAAGACAAATTCGAAGCAGAGAGGAAGAAGAAACATATAAACCAGTGGAGACAACAAGCAATGGCAAAAGAATATAAGAAAATCATTGATGAAAGTTATATAGATAAGGAAAAGTCAGTGGAGATACTCACGAGGGGACGATTGCAAGCAGAAGAGGAAAGAGTGATTATAGCTGCTCAAGATAGAACAATTAGGACAAGATGGCATCGAAAGCATATAGAAAGAGAGAACATCAGCGACAAATGTAGAGTGTGCGACCAAGACACAGAATCTGTCCCTCACATTCTAGCAGGATGTCAGACTCTGCTAAATAGACATCTATACACTGAAAGGCATAACACCATCTGCAGGTTGATCCACTTTAAATTGTGCCAAAAGTATAATATCAGGACAGAAGCGGTCAACTACTGGAAACACAATCCCCCGGAAATGGAAGAAAACGAAGAGGTGCTGCTACTCTATGATTCTGTCATCCCAACGGATGTAGCAGTCGTCCATAATAGACCGGACATTGTAGTCAAAGATAAAAGAGATCAAAAGTGTTATATTATAGAAGTGGGAGTCCCAAATGATAATAACGTGGTGGCATATGAAAGGGAAAAGGAGATAAAATATCAAAGACTCAAACACGAAATCAGAAGAATGTGGAACACCAATGACATCGTGGTGATTCCCATAGTAGTTGGAACGCTGGGTGTAATAAAGAAGAGTCTTATAAAACATCTGGAGAAGCTCCCAGTATCTGTCAACACACTGGAACTGAGCTTAATGGTTGTACGAAAGAGCATTGCAATCTTGCGACTTGTGTTAGGATTTGGGTAAAAAATCTTTTTGGAATGTCCTTATGGTCAAGGTTTGACCACGGACACCTAAGATCTAAAGACCTATAGATCTTCTAATAACCCCTTAAAAGGGAGAAAAAAAATAAAATTATTTAAATGTTCTGAGTGTGGCTATGAGTGTAATCACAAAGGAAGCTTAATATATATATATATATATATATATAATACATAAATATTATATATATTATATATATATATATATATACATATATATATATATATATATATATATATATATATATATATATATATATATATATATATATATATATATATATATATATATATATATATATATATATATATATATATTGGGCCAAAAAATTCTTACATACTATTAACACAATGTTTTATGTCCTTTTGGTTCTTCTATATCGTGCACTTTCTGACATTTGGAAAAAAGTGTCAACTCTAAGTTTGCTTCCTTTTCTTTTCCTCCTCATTATTCTTCTCACGGTAGTACTGCTGTCACCTTCTGCTAAGGTGAAGGTAA
>JABUQX010011328.1:0-5000 GCA_015478945.1 Trachelipus rathkii | reverse complement strand
GGCTTTCTCCATTATCATTCCTCTCCCCAACCCCAAAAGGACCTATTATTCTTCCTACCTCCTCCCTTCCCACTCCTGCATTCAAATCTCCCAGTAAACAAATTTTTTCATTTACCCCGAAACTTTCCCAACACTCATTCAATTCTCCCCAGAATCTTTCTCTCTCCTCCTCTCTGGCTCCATTCACTGGTGCATATGCACATATAAAGACCCACATTTCCCCCCCGAATTTTACTTTTACCCACATTATCCTAGAACTAACCTGTCTACACACCCTCACCTTGTCCCACATCTCTTCCCTCATAACTATTCCCACCCCTTCCCTCGCCCTCACTCTCTCGCTCACCCCCGATACCATACCTTTGTATTTTCCGAAATCTATCTCCCTCTTTCCCTTCAACTTCGTTTCTGTTATCCCTAACACATCCAACCTTTTTTCCTCACACATCAACCCCACTTCCTCCCTTTTCAAATCCTCATTTACCCCTCTCACATTCATACACCCCACCCTAATTACCACTCTCCTCCCCATCTTTCCCTACTTCTATATATAACTCAAACAGGCTGTACGCTTTACGGGACCCCCCCCCTAGGTACTTCCCAACTCCTAGGGTTACCACCCCGCTCACCAACCCACAATAACAATAACCAGATACGCTAAAACAATATAAAAACAATAAAAGGTTAAAACCCACACTATCAGTTTATATCTATTCCCCCACCCTCTTCCTCCTCCCCCCTTCCTCCCTTCCCCCACCTCCCTTTCCTTTTCCTTTTAAATTCCCGTTAAAACTTAATTATCCATTAAAAACCTTTATTTACTTATTTATTTAAAATTCCTTAAAAACTGACACACATACGATATATAAAATTTTCAATAAATAATACCTTACCAATGCAAACGATTAAAGTAACTATGACAAACAATAAACAAAATATATCTACTATACCTACCACACGAACGAACTGAGATTTACAGTTATAATATAATTGTCTATTAACGGTATTAACACCAGGAATAACTGGATTCTTACTCACAATGAACCCGAGATTGTGAGCAAAATAACTAGCTTCAAAGCGGCCTATTTTTCATATATATAGCAGAGAGAATAAATATTTTATTTTAATACTACAAAATTGCTCTAAACAACAATAAATTTACGAAAAAAGTGTCTACATATAATTATGTAATCTTATTTTTCAATATAATAAATAAAATACTCAGACAACGAAATTAATAATGAATATGGGATTCTATTCCTCAGAACGTGCGAGGCCACGTGGTGCACAATACTGACGTCATCAGCGACTATGGTAACTAAGCCAATCGGAAACAAGCATATATTCCACTGTATAATATCCCACTTGAACGATTTATTAATATCAAATGGATAATGCCTATATTATATTAATAGAAAAGAATATAATATTTAATATAAATTATTTACTAAAGACAAGTAAATATAATTTGCACTTATAGTCTTTTCTGTATTACCAAAATACCTGATACATAAGCCTTACATACGATTTTTCATAAATACGCATTTAAAAATTTTCCTCAGAAAAGCATTTTATTCTGTAGAAATCTGTATGCAAAAATGCAAAAATGGAGACGAAATTCACAAAGATGATGAATCTTTAGCCATTAATGGAAGTAGAACAACTTGTAGAATTTTTCAATCGGTCGTCATTCGATCTCAATCGAAGAGAAAACTTTCCCATCCAATAGAACTCTACGTTATTACAAGTAGAATAATTATTACAATATAGCCTACAGAATTTTCCGAAGCTACTTAGACAAAATTTTCTGTAGCCACAATCAACCAAAATGTCCTCAATCACGCTTGAACAAAATATGTCCTGATGCGGCTTAGCCAAAATTCTTATCTATAAGTCACGTTTGCCAAAATTTTATCATATATATAACTTTCCAATATAAATATTTCTTCTTAATAAGTATTCAGAGATTACAATAATTACTTACAAGCAATGAGAGATTCTTATTTTTATTTGCATAAGTAAGCATTGACGAGTGAGAGAGCGAGATATCTTATAAAATTAAAATACCTGGAATTTTGTAGATTAATCTGGCTACAACTTACGGTCTGACATAAGAAATATTATAAAACATTTACTAATATTTCGAATAATAATATCTTGGAGAGCAGTTCATTCGCTCATAATAATTACAGAGAGATCATAAAAATATTCACTTCTTGAAGAATATGCGAGAATATAATAGCTAAAATTATTCACTTTTCTGTGAATGACGAGAGGATAAATTAGAGACAATGTATATATTTAGATCACTTGCTAGATCGAAGATAATGTAAACAAATAAACTTCTTAAAGATAAGATATGTGGCTTGATCACATATAAGATTAATGACACTTGTGTTTACAAAATATCACAACACGATGAATCACTAAAAACTCTTAGCATCTGTGTCCAATCTTTCGACGGAGCTCGATTTCGAACAGACCTTACTCTCTCAACTCACTTATATATATATATATATATATATATATATATATATATATATATATATATATATATATATATATATATATATATATATATATATATATATATATATATATATACTGTTATAAATATATATTAAAGTTCTCAGGTTGGTTATATATATATATATATAAGGTGCTATATATATGCTATATATATATATATATATATATATACATATGTTATTATTATATATGTATATATAAGGTTATTATATTATATATATATATATATATATATATAAATATAAAGATTTATATAAATTTTATTTTGATATATCTATGTCTCCATATCTATATATATATACAGCAGCAGTTAGTTATTGTTATATTATATATATATATATATATATATATATATATAGTTAGTTAGTTAGTTACATATATGTTGCTATATATATATATATATATATATATATATATATATATATTAATAGGTGTGTGTGTTTTTTTATAATTTAATGTGGAAGAAGGGACGACATATTTTATTTTTAATATATTTATCTTTGAACATTTTATTATTAAACAATTTTCATAAAAGTTTAAGTAAATTTTATGAAAACATGAAATTTTTAATATATATTGAGAATTTTAGTTCATTTTAAAATACAATAAATTTGAAATACACATATTATTATTTTTCTCAAAGGGAAATTAAAATGAACTGTATGGGAACATAAATTATTTTATAAATTATTTTTTACTTAAATAATTTCTTTGTATATGCATTAGTTTTGGATTTGTTCTTGGAACAAATTTAAAAAAAAAATGTTTTGTAATATTTTAAAAGTTTTCTTTTGATTATACATAAGCATTATTTAAATATAAAAGATGCATCTCGCCGGACTGTACAAGCCCTGAAAATTTGATGTTGCTTGGATGAGTAGAAAAAAAAATATATCAATTTTTCACTTTTCCATTAATTCAAATGTTTGAAAAAGTGAAACATTTGGGATATTTTTTTTATACTAGTCCGATCAATATAAGATTTTCAGGGTTTGTATAGTCGGGAGAGTTGCCTGTTTTTTACTTAGATAAATATTGGATCATGCCCTTAAGAAGATTTGCATTGATAATTAAAGTTTTTTCAACCAAGATTGCTGTACTATTTTCGTTTCATATTTTCATTTTATATCTGGGGACCTTCATCCTTAGTCTTTATTTATTTTTTTTTTTTTGGTTTATTAAAATTATTTGATTATCTATTAAGGCATTAACGAATTAATTATTTCAATAAAAAGGAAAAAATAATATTAGTGAATTTTATTTCATATAAAGAATTCATACAAATATTGCAGAATTTTAAATTGTACTAATATTTATAGTAAATTTGAAACGGAACAATATATATATATATAGCAGTTATATAGTATATATATATATATATATATATATATTATATATATATATATATATATATATATATATATAGTTTAGTATATAAAGATGAGTTATATATATATATATATGTTAGCATATATAGCAGCAGCATATATATATATATATATATATATATATATATATATATTATATATATATATATATATATATATATATATATATATATATATATATATATATATTTATATAGTTACTAGTATATGTATATATATATATATATATATACATATATATATATATATATATATATATATATATATATATATATATATATATATATATATATTATTATATATTATACATAAATATATATATATACATATATATATATATATATATATATATATATATATATATATATATATATATATATATATATATATATATATATACATATATATATATTTTTTATATATATATATATATATATATATATATATATATATATATATATATATTATATATATATATATATATATATATATATATATATATATATATATTATATATATATATATGCATATATATTATGTATATATATATTATGTTATATATATATATATATACATATATATTATTATTATAGTCCAGAGTTAGCATATTATATATATATATTATATATTATATTGTTATATTATTATTATATATATATATATATATTATATATATTATTATTATATATACATATATATATAACTTATAAATATATATATATATATATATATATTATTATTATATATATATATATATATATATATATATATATATATATATATATATATATATATATAGTTATATATATATATATATATATATATATATATATATTATACATATATATATATATATATATGTATATATATATATATATATATATATATATATATATATATATATATATATATATATATATATATATATAAAGTATATATATATATATATATATATATATATATATATTATATATATATATATATATATATATATATAGCAGTATATATATATATATATATATATATATATATATATATATATATATATATATATATATATATATATATATATATGTATATGTA
>JABUQX010011327.1:20000-28234 GCA_015478945.1 Trachelipus rathkii | reverse complement strand
AGATGGTCACAGAACCATTTAGAATTCGAAAAGGAATCAGATTCGGTATAGTGATTTCCCAGATGAGTTTCTGCCACCAATCCAAACCTTCAATATGTTTCATTTTCAAATCGAACCCGAAGTTTGCTATGTCTAGCGATGAATCCTCGAAGCTGTTATAGTTGTGAAATGGTGAAGACCTATAATCCAAAATTTATTAAAATGAAAATTGAAGTTCGTATTGATAAGTTCATTTGCTTGAGTCATTTTCTCCGAGTGTTCTGATTGGGATTTTGTGTTATAGTAGTTTTTTCTTCATTTTGTTTGTTTTTTAGAAGGCGTTGATTGAGAGTTCTGGTGTTCTACCCGGGTTCACCAATTATTTTAGGGTAAACTTGCTAATTGGTGGCTTCTTTTGTGAAGAGCAAGCACCCTATATAAGAGGATGGTAATTTAGAAATCCATATTTGAAATGAAGTTTATTCAACATAAGTAAAATATGCAATTAAAGTATAAAAGTAACAAAAGTCCCTTCTGTTGAGATACTCTCTCTTCGTAGGCGATGGTAGTCACAGCCTTTTCCAGCGCGTTTTCCACACTTGCCTCTGACTCTTCGTTTTAGCGAAAATTTGTGATCGAAATTCGGAGTCGCAGCCCTTCCGTGAAATTTCCCGCTCTTGCCGAAAGCGTTTTAAGTTTGGAGGATTTCTGGAGAGAGTATCTTGAGTAAGATTTATTTCTTCTGATTCTTCTTATTAATTTAATCTGACTGATGAGTATCTCAACAGGACGGTTTTATATATTATTTCACTTTGACTTATGCTAAAATTTGCTTGCGCAAATCTTAGCATAAGACGAAAACTAATTAAAATATTACAAAGTTATAAATGGAGTACTACATATTATAGTATAATAATATATATAGTATTATATATAATAATATATATATATATTATTATATATATATATATATATATATAATAAAGAACATATTCTTAAAATAATTTTGCTTCAGTATGTTAATTATAAATTTGTTGGAAAGAATTATGCATGTTTCTAGCAACATTTTAGTACGTTTTTTGTTCAGTACTTTTTATTGCCTGCTTATCTAAGAATATTGCCTTATATATATATATATATATATATATATATATATATTATATATATTATATATATATAATATTATATATAATATATATATTATATATATATATATATATATATATATTAATATTATATATAATATTATATATTATATAATATTTTTATATTATATATATATATATACTATATAATATATATATATATAATATATATATATATATATATATATATCATTATATATATTATTATATATATATATATATATATTTTATATATATATATTTATATATAAGGTCAGGGTCCGAATACAAATTATCACCTGTATTCTAAAAAATCTACGGTAGTCTAGCATAAAACCTGAATACTATTTTGAACTCAGTCGAACATTTAATACAGTTAAAATGAATGAAATAATAATGAAGGGCGATAAAAAGTATATAATAATAATTATAATATAGTGTACGATTTAAGTTGCATTATTGAAATACATTTTTTGGTTAAATCGAAAATATAAAATGGACGAATGGTGAAATCGATGAGTCATAGGGGGTATGGAAAAAGGATCAGGTAAAGGTTTAGTACAAGTATGAACAAAAGAAAGACTTTATTTACTTAACAGTTAATAACTCGTTAAGTTTTATTAAAATTTTTTAAAACAGGAGCCCACACAAATACAATTGAAGGAGAGTGGTCAAAAGTAAAGAAACTAACTTAAACATAAATTAACATAACTTAACCTAACCTTATCTAACCTAACCTAACCTAATCAAACCTAACCTTACATTACCCAACCTAACCTAACTTAACCTAACCTAAACTAACTAACCTAACTGTATATATATATATATATATATTATATATATATATATATTATAATATATATATATATATATTATATATATATATAAATTATATATATAATTTATGATGTTTTTCATTCACAAATAAAAAGTAAAAAAAATTCTAAAATATGATTTTAATCATCTCAACAAGTAAAAATAAAAAAAATAAAAAAATAAATTTCTTTATCGTCTCGCTTCCTGGCTGCCTCGCTGTCAGGTGAGGCGTAAGATGTTATTCACCCCTAAAAAGCTTATTTTAAGTAATAAATTACTAGTATTTAAGGTGTTTATTAATAATTAATGAAAATATATTTTTTGCTCCTGCTTAAAATGATTCGCTGGAATTTCAAAATGTTTTCGAATTTTTTGGTGCTATCCTAATTTTTTTTAGATACAGGTGTCAGCTATTCAGACGCTGGCGCTATATATATATATATATATATATATATATATATATATTATTATATATATTATATTAATATATATATATATAATATATATATATATATAATCATATATATATATATATATATAATATATATATATATTATATATATAGTCCACAGATTCGGATTGCTTTCTCGTAGCTTGGATGAGATCTACAATGGTTTGGAATGAAGGCCCCAAGGGACAAGATAAATTACTAACTGAATAGATCAAAAAATCCGAACCCAACCCCTACCCATGTGAACGCATGGTTGGCAAAGAAGAAGCCCCGCTCTCCTCTGGCTATAGAAACAGAAGTCGAGGCCCGTCACTCAACTCTCCTGAAGGGAAACATTCTCAACTCAAGGAAAAAATAAAAAAATTATTTCTTAACTTTACCTAAATTATTTGTATCCAATATGTTCAACCCCTGTAAACAGTCATTTACCTATTCATGTTGCATCTCTTTTCTTAACAATTTAAAAACAATTCATAATAGAATTAACCATTATAATAAAATTTATGTATTCTAGCATATATCAAGATGCATGGGACCCGCCCTGCAAAATAACTCGTATTGCTCTCATGCTCAAGATCTGTTATTTGCGTGGCGATTTATATTCGTTCGCGCTTCTATCCTCCTCCAGTAAATCTGAGTTACCACGGACCGGCTTAGGTCACCCACGCATCACGACCTCCAAGGTCACCCACATCTCCCCCCCTCCGGATCCTTACCTCCCAGCACTCTGATAATAAAAGTAATCTAATTCACATCACTCCCACTACCATTAAACAATTAATCCCTGCCCAATAAAATATATATGTCCCATCTGCAACAAACGCGTTACAGATAACCAGTCATCTATAAAATGTTTCCACTACAAAAGATGTATCCATAAAAACTAATGATCCCCTTTTCCAGTACTGCCCCATCAAAACCACACATGGACTTGCTTCATTTGCAACTCCCCTACAACTTCTCCCCCACCAAACAACTCGAACAATAAGAATTTAACAATAAAAATCCTTCAAATCAATATAAATGGCCTAAACAACAAGCATACAGAAATTCTTTCATTTCTCTACAAACAACATTGACATAGCCCTGATACAGGAAGCCCATACTCCACAAAATACCCCAAGAACACCATTCTATGGATATGACTCCATTTACTCAGACACACTTCCAGAAAACCACACCCTATTAACACCAATTAGAAACAACCTCTTCTACCATAACACTACACCAGAAACCACCAATCTATAAAATGACCCTATCCTCAACATCCAAACGTTTACTATCCTGTTCAACAATATCTCCCATAACATATTACACATATACATCCCCCACCCCACATCTCAATATTGTCCAAACAACTACAAACATAACCTAAATCCTATCAATACATTCAACAACCTGATAATAGGAGGCGACTTCATTGCCCATCACACAGTCTGGTACAGTGAACACCTTATAGATAACCGAGGAATTCATATCCTCGATGAACTTGATACCTTATATATCCTAAATTACAAAAACCTCCCACCGAATTCACCACAAGCTAACCAATCACAAACATCCCCAGACATCAATTTCTCCTCTCCTTCTCACTTCACCAACATAACATGGAACACAAAAATAGATCTCCCATCAGACCACGTTCCAATAATAATCACATATGCAACAACAAAAATACTCAACCTCAAAATAGTTACAACTTTCACAAACTACAAGAAGGCAAACTGGCAAAAATTCACCCAATGCATAGAAACTCACCTTCCCCTACTGGAAATCAACAACTCCTCTCCAACATAAGGCCGATTGAAAACTACAAAGTTATATAAAAGCCTCAAACCTTTACACACTAAAGGGCCATAGAAATCACTACAACCACTCATTAACACCTGAAATCTGCAACCTGATAAAACAAAGGAACATCACTAAACATCAAAATTTATACCCAGATTAATGCTCAAATTAACACCCTAAACACAAATTTCCAACCAATCTCCACCGATAAGGCAGAAAATTTAAAAAAAACACCTCAATGACAACATGGGGAAGCCTGAAGAAAAAGGAACATGGCAAGTAGTGAAGCGTCTCCCCAACTCCCAAAACAACCCCACCCACAAACGAAGCATTAAGAGGACAAAATAACTCTCTCACCACCCCCAAACAACACTGCAACATCCTTTCACAACACTACTCCAAAAATCTCCAACAAACCCACTCACCCAAATAATAGAAAAATAAATAATACGCAACCTCAAAAAAAACAAAATTAGAAATCTAATCCCAACCCCCCTTTCACTACATTAGAAATTACCTCACTTATCAAAACCTTAAAAAACTCCCCAGCCTCTGGCCCAGACAACATTTCAAACCTTCACACTAAACACCTTGGACCAACCGCTATTTCATCCATTACAAACATTTTCAACAAGTCTTGGTGACTCAACTATATCCCTCCACTCTGGAAAAAAGCCATAATCATTCCAAATAAAACCCAGAAAGACCCCAAAGTCCCCTCCTCATATCGAACCCATATCCTCCTGCTCAATCCCATGGAAACTAATGGAGAACGATCAATTCTCTCAAAATCCTCCACACTTTTATACTCCCAAACCCTTTAACATGGCTTCAAAAATCCACCCCACTCAACAGCACTAACAAACATCACACAAAACATCATAAACGGCTTAAACAAAACTATTCCATATCAGCAAAGCTTTTGACACAGTACCCAGACACATCCTCATCCAAAAGATCCTAAACTCATCCCTTTTTAATAATTATAAAATATGGTTAGCAAATCTCATATCTGGACGCACTGCACAGGTATCCAGCAAATACCAGATCTCAACAACCGTAAAATTGAGAAACGGAGTCCATCAGGTCGCCATTTTGCCCCATTCCTGTTCAACCTTTTTACAGTTGACATCCCCACCCCTCAAACTCCCAATTCACACCTAATAACTTATGCAGATGATATAACCATAACCATACCAAACCCCTCCGTATCCACTGCTACAACTCATACTCAGACTTACCTAAACCAGCTAGAAGCCTGGCTCTCTTCCAACAAAATGTCAGCCTCTGCCGAGAAATTATCTATAACCCTGATCACCACTGACAGACAATAGTCATCATTACACCCACAAGTAACTCTAAATAACTCTATCATCCCCTTAAACAAAACACCCAAAATTTTCGGTATAACCTTTGACACTCACTTTACCTTTACACTTCACATCCAAAACATCATTTACACAGCAAATAGAAAACTAAATGTCCTACGAACCTTATCTCGACACAATTTTAGCAATGAAGCAACCACACTGACAACCACATACAAACAATTCTCAAGAACAGTCTGGTACCCTCTAATCTCTGAACTAACATAATTAAACTACAAAGAATCTAAAATACTGCCCTTAGAACTATCACAGGCTGCCTAAAAACTACTCCAATTCAACATTTACACGAAGAAACAAAAATTTCACCAATCAGAATCAACACGGACATGATAGGAACGCAATTCTATGCCAGGGTCCTGGGCCCAACTCATGCCATAACTACCTACAAGACCACACTATACACCGTTTAAAATCCAATCCCTCCTCCGCTGCCCTCTATTATGGAGAACTCTTTAGAACCATCCCCCCCTTACAAACAACACATCTCCCTCAAGACATATCCACACTTACTTTACGCAGCAATACCTCAATAATCGCCCACCAAATCACCTTATAAAATCTTGCCCCCCAGAAATATCAACAACACAGAAAACTCTCCCACGAGAGATGGAACTCACTATTAGATTGAGATTTGGGCATCACCCAGGCCTCCAAGAATACAGACATAGGTTTAAACTCCAAGACGCAACCTCTCCACTCTGCCGTAGATGCCAAATAGAGGCTGAAACAACTGATCACCTCCTCCTGCGATGTCCTCTACTTACCCCCTACAGAACACTTCATCAGATTTCTTCCCTGAGAGACCTGTAGCTTCGCCCAGTGGAAGTCGCTGGGTTTCTGCAGATGACATGGACCCCCAAATAGAGGGCCCAAAGGCAAATGAAATAATATCTATATATATATATATATATATATATATATATATATATGATATATTATTATATAATATATATATATTATATATAATATATTATATATATATAATATATAGGCACTTTTCCTTAAAAGGTGTTACAAAAAAATTTCATAATATCGACAATCGCAGAAATCTGCTCGTGCAGCCCAGCAGTGTCACGTGTTGCTAAAACCCATAGAAAGATCGAGAAAGTATTTTCCACAAAGTTGCCTTTTTTTTTTATCATGTTTAATTTTTTATTATTTTTTTTTATTTTTTTTTATATATTTATTAATGGGCCTCGAGCCGACGGAGGGACAGAGGGGGGGACGAAGTCCCCCTCGTCCCCGCTGAGGCGAGAGCCCTGACTCGCTTTCAAATCTTTGCTACTTTAATCTTGTTTTCTTTTAGCTAAAAAAAAAAAAAAAAAAACTCAATGGCAAGCCTTGTTGCACTTTGCTTGAAATAATCGAAAAAAAATCGGTTACAATTGTTCTTTCGATATATATCGGTTAACTACCCCCTTTAAAGGAGAAGTTCCTATATATATATATAGTATATTATATATATATATATATATATATATATATATATATATATATATATATATATATATATATATATTTTTTTTTTTTAAACTCCTTTATTAAGGGTATATATATTTTCCTTTATGGGATTGTTCGGGATCAAACCTTGATCCTAAGAACAACCCTCATAATTTTCCCTTCTTCGGTGTCTCATCGATACCCCAGCACAGTTCTTAGTATGCTTAAACTCTTCTTGATTACTGTCATACTCAGCTCCAGTGTGGATACCTTTACCGGGAGTCTCTCGAGATGTTTTTCTAGGCTCTTTTTTATTGTTCCCGAAGCACCCACAATCACTGGAACTATTTCAATTATATCTATATTCCACAATCTCCTTAGTTCGTATTTTAGCCTTTGGTATTTCATTTCTTTTTCAATTTCGTAGGCCGAGACTCTTCCATCCCACGGGACTCCGACCTCTATAATCAAGCATTTATTTTCAGTTTTGTTATAGATGACTATATCTGGTTTGTTATGAGTGACTTGTGCGTCGGTTGGTATGTTGTAATCATATAGTATTAAGACTCTGTTGTTTTCCTCTATATTGTTTGGGTTATGTTCCCAGTGGTTAACTGTATTTACTTCTATTTCAAATTTTCTGCATAATCTATAGTGGATCAGTCTGCAAATGTTGTTGTGTCTTTCTGTGTATGTGCCCTTCTGCAGCAAAAACTTACACTCAGATAGTATGTGACATACTGATTCCGACCCTCCACTGCACATTCTGCATTTGTCCGTTATGTTTTGCCCTTCTATGTGTTTTTTGAACCAGTTGGTCCTGAGGGCCTGATCTTGGGCTGCTAGGATGGTTCTTTCATCTTCACTTTTTAGCCATCCTTTTATCATTACTTCATTTGATTTGTACGTGTCAATGAAGGCTTCATCCAGTATATTTTTATGGTGTTTGGCAAATGTGTGATTTTTCCATTGTTCTAGATTTGCTTCTTCTCTCTTCTCTTTGTATGTCATCTTAGCATTCTTTATTTCTCTCTCCAAACTTTCATTGTTTCTGCCTTCTCCATCAAATCTCACATCTCTTAGATAATCATTCATTTTTTTTTATAATTGATGTTGTAGAAGGTTTCAAGTTTTCATGTTCATGCACCCATCCAATGAATCTTCCATCATTGCCCTTCAAATATTTCCCAATTCCTATTATTTCAGATTTGTATATTATATCTATTGTAGGTACTCCCATTCCTC
>JABUQX010011327.1:12500-15000 GCA_015478945.1 Trachelipus rathkii | reverse complement strand
GTTTTCGGATGAAATATCTGAATAAATAAAAAGGAAAATGAGGAAAATAATCCTAATATAAGAAAATTAAACGAATATAAAAGGGAGGTAAAGAGATTGAAAGTTTATTAAAACATCCGGATTATCAACTAATTAATACTAACTAATTAATTATTATTAATTAATAATAACTATTAAAGTAACTAATATTAGGAACATTAATTAATAGAATTGGAAAGTTTATCTTTGGTAGAAATTCAAGGGAAAATCATTGTTATGGTTAACACTGAGCAAACTTACAAAAATGTTCTTTCCTAGAAAGTGGAAATCATTCAACTTCATATCAATGTAATTCAATATTTATATATTGTTACCAATTTATTAGATATATAACATTAATAATATTTATAATATTAAATAAACAAATATTTAAAAAGCGATTGTATTTAAAAAATAAATTATTGAGAAAGAACATTTCCAGTAACCACTCAAAGCTTAAAAGATCAAATTTAATACATAGATAGCTTAACATACAGAAAAAATAGAAGATTATTTTCAACGATATTCGTTTTAGAGATCCGACCAGAGCCGGATAGGTCCTGGCCACAATTTTTGGGTAAAAAAGTGCCTCAAAAGTGGATATCAGATCCCGAAATGATATTTTAGCTGTTTCCAGTCTCTAAAACTAGGTTTCAGGTTATGAAAGGGTGGACTGATTCCCCAAAAATAGATTTTCCAATTCCTTCAGAAATTTTTGCCTCTTGTCCATTATCTGCTTCTAATTAAGCTGAAGTCAATTTTTTTTAATAACTTACGTTATCGAACAAAATATACAAAAGCGCGCATGGTGACAGAAGCATATTTTTTTTAACGATGCAAAGTAAAAAAAATATAAATATAAAAAAAAATTACGTTAAGTAAGGTTATCATACGTTAAGTAAGGTTATGTTAGGTTACTTTAGTTTACATAGATTTAAAAAAAAATTATTAATATTTTTAAAGGTGTGAAACTCTTTTATTACTATAGATTAAATTTGACTCTATACAGTTTTATTTGACTTTTAAGAAATGTGTTCGGATCAGTGCAATCGATATGTATATGTATGTTTAGTCAGATAACAGAAATGATCCAAATTTTTGGCAGAAACCAAGTATAAATTCTGGATCTTATGTAGATGATATGCCTAATGTTTTGGACTCGTACAAAAGTATCATAAAAGTACGATATCTAGCACTATCATTTTATATTAAAAAGAAATATTTAGAAAAAAAAGGAAACTTGTGAAGTTCAAAAACTCAAATCTATATATACTTTTTAATGTAATGTTACAAATTTTTTTTAAATAAATTTTAAAATATGTGTACTTTTGCTGCTAACTTGAGCCTAACTTAACCTTAACTTAACCTTAACTTAACCTTAACTTAACCTTAACTTAGGTTCTTTTCCGTTTTGAGTAGACAAGAAATATCGATTTACATATCGACTCTTTCGGTAGATATATTGCTCCCTACTATAGTTTAGCTGTAGTTAATGTATAGCATTTGAAGTGTTAAGGTGTTAACAATTTTCCGAAAATATTAATGTATATCATTTGAAGTGTTAACGTGTTATCAATTTTTCCGAAAATATTTAGGAAAATATTGAATAATTCCTGTAGTTATTTAACATTTAAATTAATAATTAATTTATAAAGACCGAATTAGTATGAAATATATTTGTCGCTAAAAACTGATCCGTCGCTGAAAGCTGATCAATCATTATTGAATAATTCCTGAAGTTATTCTTTAAAAACATTTTATTACATTCATTAGGTAATTGAAATTTCATATATATATATATATATATATATATATATATATATATATATATATATACTATATATAGATATATATATATATATATATAATATATAATAATATATATATAAATATATATATATATATATATATAATAGAGAGAGGAGAGAGAGGAAGAGAGAGAGAGAAGTTTTTGAAAATTTTTTTTATTCATTTTTAGGCTCGAGCCACGGACTGAGGGGACAGTCCCCCTGCATCCACCGCAGCCGAGAGACCGACTCATACATCTTTCCTTCTCTATAGTATCCTTCGTTTAAAGAATAAAGTAAATTGATATTCTTTATTATTTTTAGGGACCCATATAACTATGGAAAAATTCTATATATCTTGTCTCCTCAAAACGAAAAAGATCCTTAACTTAACTTAACCTTAACTTAACTTTAGCTGAACTTAACTAAATAAATTTTATCTCACCTAAAAACAAAAATTGTGAAATTGAAAAATGTAAAGTTGCTAGAAATGACACTTTTGTACGAGTCCAAAACACTGGGCATTCCATCAATATTAGACCCTAAATTCTTAAATAGTAGGTAAAAATTGGGTAAATATCTAGTATTTGATCTAAATATTTTCTGAAAAAATTTCCTAGTTCAAAAAAATTTTTAAGTTCAGAAAAGTAAAGTTAAGTTAAGTTTTTTAAGAAAATTCTTTAGTGGCAAGCTAT
>JABUQX010011327.1:0-2500 GCA_015478945.1 Trachelipus rathkii | reverse complement strand
GGAAAAGCAATTAAAAACTTTCTCGCGATACTCCATAATACGGGATAAGTAACAGGTATGTCTTTTTGAAGCCAGAATTTCTGATATCCATTTCTAAGCTGTACCTAAAGTTCTTCGTTAGTGCTTATTTTCCGATCAGTTCCTCTTGTAATATGACATCCCTTTCTTATATGTCACCATATGGATTGATTAGCCACTGTGGTATTACCATAGTCAAAACATCCTCAAACCTAATTTCAAAATCTGAATAGAGGGTATTTATATGTTTAACGTAGGTTGTTAGTATCTGTTACATACAATAACTAAGCAAAAAATAAATGCTTTTAGTGGGAAGGATGAACCTGATGCCTTAATAATAAAGTTTCAACATTTGACATCAATTTAGTTTTGTTTAATCTCTAATCTCCTCTGTTAATGATGTCTATTCTGTTTCTTTTCTTTTTTTTGCTAGGAGATTGACAACCGCGCTGAAACCCCTTTCCACTAGGTATAAGGATGGAAAAGCAATTAAAAACTTTCTCGCGATACTCCATAATACGGGATAAGTAACAGGTGTGTCTTTTTGAAGCCAGAATTGCTGATATTCGTTTCTAAACTGTACCTAAAGTTCTTCGTTAGCTTATTCCGATCACTTCCTCTTGCAATATGATTTCCGTTTCTTCAATGTCACCATAAGGATTGATTATCCACTGTGGTATTACCATAGTGAAAACATCTCTCAAACCCAGTTTCAAAATCTGAATAGAGGGCATTTAAAAGTTGAACGTAGGTTGAAAGGTCGTCTTCCTGACAGTTTGTCTGTGACAAATTGGGAAACTGGGAAAATTCTCGCCGTCCAATGTTTTGCTTCATTAGCTTAATTCTGGCAAGAAACGCTGAAATGATGAACTTTGTTTTAATCAAATTTAGACTGTCACCTTGTAACTGCAAGTTAACCTCATTAAATTTAGTAAACAAATCTGTTAAATAGACAATGTCTGGTTCCCACTTGATTAAATTTTCTTTTAAAATTGGATCTTTAGCATCCAGAAACTCTAAAATAGTCTCAAAAAGTGCAAAAAATCTTGTCAAACATAAGCCTTTTGACAGCCAGCGTACTTCAGTGTGAAGGAGTAATTGATGAAAGTTCTCGTCATTTTCTTCACACAACTTCGCAAATAACCTCGTATTCAATGCGTTGTTTCGGATTCGGTTTACTGCATGAATGACTAATTGAAGAGATTCATGCAATCTAACATTCAGATTTTTAGCAACTAAATGTTGTCGATGGATGACGCAGTGTATTGCTAACACCCCGGGTGCATTTTGTTTTAAATAGCTTATAAATCCACAATAACGCCCAAACATGGTAGGTGCTCCATCTGTATTTACTGATATTATATTTGATAAGTGGATTGTTTTTTCTATGAAGTAATCCTTCAAAACATCAAATATTGATTCGCTTTTAGTGTCGGTTGTCAAAGTTCTCGCGAAGAGCAGTTCTTCGTAGATTTCTTGATCCATAATGAAACGAACATATGCCAATAATAATGCTTCATTACCAGGTAAAGTTGACCGTCCAGCTGTATAGAGAAATGGGTCGTTTGCAAATCATTACACAAGAAGCTCTCAATATCATAACTCATTTCATCAATACGTCTTTCAACTGTGTTGTTGCTTAAAGAAATTCTTTTAATGATATCAGATGTAGGTTTGTGTAAAATAGTTTTTAAAACTCTTCAATGGCTGGCAAAATTAACTTTTCTCCGATAGTATGTGGTTTTCGGATTTTGCTAAAGTAGTGAGATATTGTAAGTCGCCCGCAAACCATCATCGTCTCTTTGTGACGTCGAAGCGAATATTCTGCCCCGTGTTCTCTCTAATTTTATCTTAAGTGTTTAAAGATTTCAAAATCTTACCTGTTTTTATGAGCGGTAGATCTTCTCAAGATGATCCCAGTTTAGATGTTCATAGCGTCATTGCCTAAAAACTTTTTCAAAAAGGACATAGGAATTGCCTTCTTCGCCGAAGAATTTCTACTCGCTATAGTGGACATTGATGATACTGGTATATGCATAATGTACAAGTTTACAAGTTCAAAGGTATTGTGACCACAAAGCGAATGGCTAAACTTACACAATTTTATGAAATATACTAATTAATTTAATAATATATAAAGCCTAAATATATCCACTATCTTGACCCATTTACATCTCATGACCCCCAATATATTTAAGACTTGCATGAACCCTTGCGGGCGTTGTAGACCCCTGGGGCTATATAGACCACTTTGGAATCAAGATATATAGTAATAAATATAATATATTATATATATATATATATATATATATATATATATATATATAATAAAATATATAATATATAATATATATATATATAACGTATAGATATATATATATATATATATATTATATATATAATATATATAATAAATATATATAATATATATATTATATTATTATATATATATATTATATAATAATATATATATATAATATAT
>JABUQX010011326.1:15000-28052 GCA_015478945.1 Trachelipus rathkii | reverse complement strand
ATATATATATATATATATATATATATATATATATATACATATATATATATATATATATATATACTATAATATCTGATTGGTTGATTATATCATTTTATTGAAGAAGATCAGCATATTACGCTCATCAGAATATTCAGTTCAGATTAAGAACTTGAAAGAAAGTTTAGAGTATTTAGAGATTATATTCCTGAAAGCCTGGTCTTCACTATAACTGGAATATTTAGTTACATGGTGGGATATTACACATAAGATTATTTTCAAGCCTGTTGAGAAAGTTTTGTTTTCTCAAGCTTTAAACCCCAAACAGTTATTCACCCCTTAAAAGCTTTCCACTAATATGTTTAAATTAGGAAAGAACTTTCTTTGAATATTTTGAAAGCTATTATTTGAATACCTAAACACCAAAAATAAATAAGCAGATTATAGAAGCCAATATGTGGCACACTATAAATTGAGATTATCAGAATAAATAATTAAATAAGTCGGCTTATAACTTGCTTTTGATGCTTAACAGCGAAGATGTTTGCGGCAGAAACCAAACAACAGATAAATTTTGCCCAGCTTTTAGCATTGAAGGCAAAAGCAAAAAAAGTGATTCTCAAATATTGAAACTATTCTCCGCTCTTTTATTTTGGCAACCGCCGTTCCAGAAACAATCTCTTTTTCTGGCGCTCCCTATTATTTTATATCCTCCCGGGGGGGGATGGCTTCTGGACTCTATAGGGCAGAAGTCAGGAGAGCGACTGCTGAAGCGATATTTTAAAACAGCTGCAAGAATATTTGTCTGATTGTTCCGATGAATCATACGTAGAATATTTTTCTTGCAGCACCGAACTTTCGCAGGCCGACTATTTGAATATTTATCCGGCGCTGGCGCTGACTTTCATCTGTCGCCGGGTGGCGTAGAAGGGTTCACCCACTCTAGAATATTTGTGGTGGATTTGCTGGAAGGACAGGAATGTGTTTGCCGATGAGGGTGTTGAACCACTGTGGGTCAGAGAGAGCTTCAGGGGATACAAATATTTGACTTCTGGATACAAGCTGACTTGTCCCAGAGGAGTCCTGATGTACACTGATCTGACTGTCGTCGTCACTGTTTATCAATATCCCCATCTGTAAAGACATTCTTTCACTGGTTTTGATAAGATTATTTCAGTTGACCTGGTAGGGATTTCTTTCCAGTCTCTCTTAGACTAAGAAGGTACTCATTGTACCACCTGGTACGAAAGTGTAGAATTTTTGCCAGAAGAATATTTGGAGTGACTACTAGCTCTCTGTGAACCAGTTAGGAGTCCAAAGAACTGATTATTTGAAGCAGCTCCAGGCTAACGCCATAGCGGATTTTGACAAGGGTTTGATGAAATCGTTGGGAGTAAGAGGTAATATCTCATTTGAACTAGTGGTGTAGGTGAGCGGACGGGAATTTATAGCATCAGCAATATCTGACAATATCATATGAAGTGAAATAATTCAACGAAGAACGTCAAATTGTTTTAGACCAGGCAATCCTTCACCCACACATGATAACCAATTACATTGGCTTCCACCCATGGGCTGCAAAGAAGGTAAGCATGCTAAATCTGATTTTTTCTTAAAAACTCATTCTCATTTTGTGACACTAGGAAAGTTCATAAGAAATCATATCCCTCTTCGAAGCTCACTCCGAGTCCAAAGACATGTATGTCAGCCATCGACGAAACGATTGAAAAAATCGCCCGCACGTATGCGGAAACAGCAGATTAACCTCACATGTCATCTGCTAGATTATCAAGAGCCACACAGCGAATATTTAGACAGATGTCTCAAAATGGGTTTGAAAATTTTTGGGCTGAGCCGACCATGACTTTAACCCTACCAATGTTTGGTGTGATCAACACCACATGCATAAGGCCTGAATAATTCCACCTGCTCTTTTGAATAATTGGTGAACCGCGGTACCAAAAAGCAAATTATTGAACTTTTTGCAAACTATGCATTCCTGCAAAAACATTATTAATAGAGGTACGCGCAGATGTCACCCAAGAAGCTTTGGAGCCGAATATTTGTAGGAGCTTGTATGCCTAGATGCTTACTTATTGTGAGCATCTCTTATGGAACTTGGAGAGGTGGTGACTTTTTGACAGCAAGATGGGATTAATTACATATCATAATTGTAATAATTACATCTTGACAAATGATCTTTGCTCTGATAAGATTATTTTCATCAAGAACAAGTTCAGATTATTTACCAAGTTCGGAACTTGGCCTGTGAAAAGAAAGGATTATTGCATATCTTAAAAATTGAAATTCTTTCGAGAACGATTCTTTCTGCATTGTCTGCAGGCAATACAGACGAGCTTTCAAATCATGGTTACCTGTCGGAGCGATCAACAACTGTTTTGGCTAAAAGCAAGAATTAGGGTATAAAAAAAGAGAGGTAGTGTTTAGCAAATTGAATATTTGAACGAATCTTCAAATGTTGTTTGATATTAATCGAAAAACAGCACGCTAGCCCATTCTGATTCAATAATTCAGCTGATAGCGATAATGTACTATTTAAAAGAGCCATTTTGTACTTCCTTAAGGAAAGAGTGGAGTGAGTATTTGAAAAACTCCTTCTAAGTAGAACTGAAAGTGCGCTGGATATGCCTTCTGTTCTGACGTAAAGAAATTTAGGACTTAACGATATTTCTCTTGAAGTGAAGAACTCATGGTTGTGAATATCTTGCACACGGTTCTTCACGAATAATTGCGTTTGACTTTGGATATCCTATTTTGGATCCAATGAAGAATTATCTGCGAGTCGGAGAATATGTTCCAATTCATAACGAACTTGACACTCAACATTTGTGGTATGCAGTTCAATGCCAAAAACACAGAAATATCTCCAAACAGGGAGGCGTTCTTCCTTTTGCAGGCGCGATTTTCCCTTTGACCAAAGGATTTGGACAGCCTTCCGGCGCTGACGACACATACACCACGAAGCCACAAGCAACAGTGCTTGCATCACCAATATATGAATTACATAAATCCCAGGAGTCACTCGACTCAAGAAGATCTCTTAAAAGGGGTACCTCCTTCAGAGAGTTAAGGTCCTTTCTCAACTTCTCCCATGAATTTTTGTTTCGGGAGCGATTATATCTTCCCACCCAATGTCCACTTCCCAAGTTTTCTTCATAAAAAGACGGCCTCGAACGGTGATGGGGAGGTAAAGAAGCATAGGGGATCGAATACTTTTGAGATCTCCGACAGGAGCTTTGTCTCTTGGTAGAGAAAGAAAGAAAAGGAATATCAGGAAAAGAAAAATGTTTACACATTTTATTATGATGTGGAAACGTATAACCACAACGAGACTGATAAAGGTGACGGTAAATCAGTTGTTGACATGGTACCGTACTCACTTGTGAGCATGCTGGTTTGCTATAAATGCAGCAAAAATGAATTAAGAAACGAACAGTGCGAGAAATGCGGAACTAAACGTCAGGAAATCTTCTATTTGGATTTGAATGCTGAAAATGATTCTGAAAAGTGTCCAGTCGAAAAATTCATAAATTATTTATTCAATTTTTCCAAAAAAACATCAGAAAGACGAAATAATAGTAGCAGCTCATAATGGGGGTAAGTTTGGCACGCAATTCGTGTTCAGTAAATTATTAGCGAGAGCCGGTGCTAGTGTTATTTCTAGTAACCCTGTAAAACCAGGTACAAATATCATCACTATGATAGCTCAGCATTATATAACATTTAAAGATACTCTCTTATACATGCCCTGTGCTTTAAAGAAGTTTCCAAAATGTATGGGGCTTGAAGGTGATGTAGCTAAAGGGTTCTTCCCATATAGATTTCTTACCCTAGATAAGGTAAATTATGTTGGCCAGATGCCTGCTAGAGAGTTATTTGAAACTGATCGAATGGAAGAGTCAGAGAAACGAGAATTTACCGAATGGTATAGCTTATTCGAAAATAGAGAGTATGACATAAAAGCAAAATGCACTAAATATTGTGTACAGGATGTTGACATTTTACGACAAAGTTTTGAAAAATTTCGAAAGATGTTCATTGAAATGTTTCAAATAGATTGTTTAACGGAATGTTGTACAATTGCTTCATTATGTTTTATAGTCTTTAAAACCCATTATATGAAATCTGATACTGTTGCTCATATTAGTCGAGACGGTGAGAAAAATTATTCGTATAAAGGTATTCGGTGGATAGCATTCATGGAGAAGTATACTGGTCAACATGGCGGCGAGCGAGTGTTTAAACTTAAGAAAAAATACCTACATCCTGATGGGTACACAGAGGTCCCTGTTGTTTATTATACACCTATTGATGGAGATGCCTTTGTAACCCTCAGACAGCTTCAAGTAGACAACCATTTGAAAGCCAGGAATTAACAGAGATGGAGGGAAATGGATGAGGCTGCGTCTGCACCCGGTGCTAGACCAGTGGAAAAGAAACGCATAGCGTACTTGTTCCATGGATGTATCTGGCATGGGCATCAGAGCTGTGAGGACGGTAATCTTGAACATAGAGGTGTCTTCAGTCTCGACAGATATAGAATAACCATGCTGCAGGAAGAATCATACAGAAGAGCAGGTTTTGAAGTTGTGAGGGTATGGGAATGCGAATGGAAAAAAATGAAAGATGAGTGCACAGTAAGAATACTCTACGCAGACCCTGAAGAAGAGGAGTATACTGAACTTCTGAAACCGTATGTTAATAGAATAAGTAACGACGTTGCCAATCATAGACTTATTATTGGTGACGCTTTGTACGGGGGTCGTACAGAACCATTTGTATATTACTACCCTCCCACAGACGGTGCTACCAAAATTTATTACTTAGATTTCACATCGTTGTACCCTTGGGTTCAAAAATCTCAAGAGTTTCCTACAGGCATCCCTGAGAAACTTGTTGGAAGTGAAATCCCTAGCATTCCTGAATACATAGCGAACATGCATGAGAAATATTTCGGGGTGGCTTACGTTTGCGTTTTACCTCCTCAAAACTTATACATTCCTGTTTTACCAGGGAGATATAAAGAAAGACTAATATTTACTCTATGTCGAACGTGTGCTAAAGAAGGATACGAAGGTTTGTGTACTCACACTGACAGTCAACGTGAGATTAAGGGTGTTTACACAACACCCGAACTAAAATTGGCTGTTGAAAAAAGTTACAAGATTACCAAGATCTTCGAAATCTGGATTTTCAAACCCATGATCGGTTTGTTCACAGACTACGTGAAAGCATTCCTGAAATGGAAAACTGAGGCTTCAGGGTTACTCAAAAGGAAAACTGAGGCTTCAGGGTTCCCTGAAGGTATCACCGGTCTCACAGATCCTGAACTTGACATTTTCATCGAGGCTTTTGAAAGAATTGAAGGTGTTAAACTAGATAAGGCTAATATCAAGAACAATCCAGGTCTCCGTTTCATTGCCAAGTTATGTCTTAATTCTCTTTGGGGAAAAATGGCAGAACGCGCACCTTGCACAGAAGACATCATTTGTCATAGTGACGCTGATGTCTGGGCATTGGCTAAGCAAGCCGATTTGGAAATCGAAAATGTAGTGGTTGCTGGGCAAAAACATATAGTTTCTGTACGATACACTGCTTATGCGTATAACACTTCAAGGTCTACAAATCTAGCTATCACAGCGTTCACTACAGCCCATGCAAGAGTCAAACTATACAAACTCATGGAAAAACTGGGTCAAAGGGTATTATATTGCGACACCGACAGTTGCATCTTTGTAGCTAAAAAAGGTGATCATGTACCCGAAACAGGAAGGTTTCTTGGAGATTTGACAGACGAAATCGGTGGTGGTATTACAGCAGACAGTTTTGTTTGCACTGGGCCTAAATCTTACGCTGTTCGGCTTATAAAACCTAATGGTACCATCGATCATATTCTGAAAGCCAAGGGATTAACATTAAGTAATATGAGTAGTGATATTATCAATTTTGACAGTATGTTGAAAATAGTGTTAGATAAAGTGGATACGGATGCTGAAAACGAAGTGCGGGAATGGGTGCTGAAGAGTATTACAATGCGATAAAAGATAGTGACCTAACAGCAATTGCAATTAAACAAATGAGGGAAAAAGAAGGAACTCCCACTCTTCATAATATCTCTTCAACCTAGATGATTCAGATAAACGGTACGTAAATACAAAGGGTTGATATAGGGAAGTTAAAACTCCTTCAAAGACTTTTAGGGCTTTCGACCAAAAAGGAACAAGGAACTGAGATATGACTTGCTTAAAAGAGGGCTCTTAAATTCTAAACAGCTGCTCGAACTATACCTTTCGGATACAGAGGTCCTCTCGAACTATATGATAACAAATCCTATGTTAATAATAATATATATATAGGTATATATACGTATATATATAATTATATAATATATGTAAATTATATATTTATATATATATATATATATAATACATATCATAGTTGTAAATGTAAATGTGTATTTTGTACAAATTAAATGTATTTTTTTATTTAATAAATGGAAAAAAAGAAAAAAAAAGAAAAAAATAATTGCTTTTCCTTGCCCTATTTTATTTTGAATATTTTAATAATAGAAAAATAAAAGAAAGAAAATAAATAAATAATAATAATAATAAACATAATAATAATAATAATAATAATAATAATAATAATAATAATAATAATAATAATAATAATAATAATAATAATAATAATAATAATAATAATAATAATAATAATAATAATAATAATAATAATATTTGTATTGAGTGAGCAAGATTTTTTCTGCTTAGTTAATAAATAATTATAAAATAAAAAAATGTTTCTTTGTTCTTTGTCTCAGTCCTCTCAAGAGGGCAACATGTGTCATGAAATATAATTCTTTCTTTAAACACAGAGAGTTATAGACTTGCACCTGTTATTTTTCATTGTTTTCAAAACTAATTATCTTTTTTCCCAAGTCTTTGTGTGTCGTGGTTCCCAGGCCTTTGTTCTTTAACGTTGTAATTGACATTTGATACCTTAACCCTTTTAGGCTTAGATGTTAATTAGATTTTCTTTGTCTATAACTCCCCTCTTTTAAAACGATAATTAATCTTTTTAGACTTAAAAACTAATTATCTTTTTTCCCGTCTTTGTGTGTCTTGGTTCCCAGGCCTTTGTCTATATCTCCCCTCTTTTTACCCCTTTCTCTCTCTGTCTTTCTCTCTCCCCTCTCTCTCTTACATTTCCTATTTTTTTAACATTAGTTGGATGCAAGCGCTTGAAATGAACGGACGCGTGGATCACCAGCTCTGTCTGTGGGCGGGGCTAAGCGTTGGCGGGAGAATTTACTTACGCATGTGTGTGCGTGCGTATGTTTGTATTTTCCGGGCATGTACGTACGTATTGCGTCTATATATATATATATATATTATATATATATATATATATATAATGATATATATCTACTATATAAATATATATAGGTATATTATAATATATATATAATATATATATATAAATAGTAGTATATATAATATATATTAGTATATACTATATAATATAATATATTAAGTAAGTGCGTGTTGTTATATTTTCCCTTGCATGAACGTATTTTCTAAGCATATATTATATATATATATATATATATATATATATATATATATATATATATATATATATATATATATATATATATATATATTAGTTTATATATATATATATATATATATATTTCCAGAAATCCTGGAATTCCAGGATTTCACTTTTCACTTTCTAGAAATCCTGGAATTCCAGGATTCCACTTAGTACTTTTCAGTTCCAGGAATCCTGGAATTCCAGGATTCCAGAATTCTATGATTCCAGAGACCTTCAAAATGACACTTGAACTACTGATGGGGTTATGAAAGAATTAGATGTCGGGATGGCAGGGGAAGGTGTTAAAATGATAGAGAATGAAAGAGAGTGGAGGGTGCCGTACCTATTATGCGGATTATTTGGTTTTGTGTGGAGGAAATGAAGAGAGTTTGAGAGGATTGGTAGAGGGATTTGGCAGGGTGTGTAAAAGTGGGGAACTAAAAGTAAACGTAGATAAGAGTAAGGTTATGGTTGTGAGTGAGGACAGTCCTCGGTATGAAGTTATGTTAGATGGTGAACTACTGGAACAAGTGTCCGAGTTTAAATATTTAGGATATAAGTGGGATGAAAAGGGAACGTATATATATATATATATATATATATATATATATATATATATATATATATATATATATTATATAGGTATATATATATTATTATTATATATATTATATATATATATATATATATATATATATATATATTGTCGCGATATTTTACCGAAGAGGACACGCGGGTTCAGTATTTGTAAAAGTCTTTTGTTGTCTAGGGGTTAATTTTTGTTAGATCCTTTATAACTTGCTGAATATTAAGTTCAAGCTTCAACGATAATTTTTTCTAATGATCAGGTAGCTGTGCAGGATAGCAAATTAATCAAGATAAAAGCTGGAGTTTTACTCGTAAATAATATTTAAAGATATCCCAATCACAAGTTCTAAGATCGATAGTACAAAAAGCAAAAAGCCATTATAATAATATTTCTGCCTTTAAATACTATTTGGCAGTATCTAACATATTAGTAATTTACGAAAATCATAATATCATTCCTTAACTAGATAAGTCTAAAATTAATTACAAACCTAACATATTACATGCTAATAATTTTATCTATCACAATTTGTCTAAAATAAATCTGCTTTTATATAAATAATAAAATTGAGTGAATTATGAAATAATCTAACTTTAAATAAATAATAGCGAAATCATTAATAATAGTTTTTCCAAAATTATAAATAAACTTGTGGATCTCATAATTGCAAAATTATGGCCTTCAGGCAAGATATATCTTGACACACGCCCCTCCTAAGAAGACAAAGTGACGTGTCATCTTTCGTCTTGGAAAGAAACGTCATGGATATCTTTGCCTGGAAAGAGTATAAGTCTTTCCTTCGGTATTTGTACTGTGCCATCGCTTTCATCCACGCTGAAGAGTTTCCCATTTCTTCGGTCTTCGGGATCGTTCCTCTGTCTGATCCGTTTCGTTCTTCATCTCGACTTTTCGACATTGCAGTGGAAGTCATCAAGATGGCAAACTCTTTCGTTCCTGCGAAGGTTTGAAGTTTTCCAGTTCCAAAATCCTTCTTCTCCAAACGACAAGGGAGCATTGGTCTGGACATTGGCTGGCTAAACACCCCAGCCCGTTGATTTTTAAGAGCGACGGTTGGATTATCCTCATCCGCATCACTTAGGACGGCAGCATTATTGAGAGGGCATCCAATCCAACATTCAGACAAAGTGACTTTCACACTTCGTCCTTCCGACGTTTTTAAGCTTTTATTGAACTTCTCCCTTTTCCGAGAGTTCTCAAATTTGAATTTGTTTTCTCGACGCAAATGAGCTGTTTCAAAATTAATTTTCTCAAATTTCCCATCAGAATTTTCTGGGGAACAGGTTACAGCAATAAGCGACGAACAACTCTTCTCCTCCTTAACCTGAAGTTGAGGTTTCTTTTGTTTAGAATCCATCATGCATAAAATCAAACCAAGGATAAAATAAATAAGAAATTCCTGAAGTTCAGCCTGTTCATTATCAGATGCAACTTTGATTACTGCATCGATTTCATCAATTTCATTTTCATTTTTAGATCTCTTGTCGGCTTTCTCAAACATATCGTTGATTCTTCCCAAAGTGGGATCTGTCTCTTGGGGCTTGATTGGTTTATTTTTCCCGACATCTAAGCGCCGGTCTTTGTCTGACCTTAATCTCAACGAATGATATGCCGCATCAATTCTACAATTACTATTCTCAGGCGTCTCCGCCGTCACCTCAGACTGTATTTGCCTCATTAAAACACTGGCTTCTAAACAGCCTGAATTTGGAGTTTTCTTGATTTGAATGGGAGATTTCCATCAATTTTCCACTTGTCTTACTATCTTTTGTAGCAGTTTCAGTTTCATGAGTTGTTTCGGTAACGGATGTGTGTCTTGCCGACATCAATTTTATCATTATTATTTTCAATAGCATTTTCAGCTTCATAAGTAATTTCGACAACAAATGTGTCCTTGAACTTAGCCCGATAACCATCTTCGGTCAAATTGAATTGAATAAGGAGGGCTTCCTTTAAGCTAGAAAAATCATTAGCTAAGTTGGAAGGCAACTTGCTATAAACTGACAGAGCACGTCCAGTTAGAAGCGCACTTAAATAGAGAGGCCATAAACTGCGATCCCAATTAGAAGATGTCGCATAACTCTCAAAACGTTGAATGTACGCGTCCATTTCGTCCCTTGATTCAACGAACGGGGCCATATTCGGTACCTTAACGTTGGTTGATGAGGATACATTGTTTAAATGGACGGACGATTGAGACTGATTGGACAGTCATATTCGTTCTAATTCGAAGTTCCGTGTACGTTCGGCTTCTTCGATTTGTTTATTTAATAACGCAGCTTTCCTATCGTCTTCTTCTTTCTTGAGTTGAGCATTTCTTTCAGCTCTTTCAGCTTCCTTTTCCTTGAGTTGAGTATTTCTTTCAGCTTCCTCTTTCTTGAGTTGAGCATTCCTTTCAGCTCTTTTTAATTCAGCAACCCTCTCTTCTTTCCTGAGTTGAGCATTCCTTTCAGCTCTTTCTGCTTCAGCAACCTTCTCTTCTTTATAGGCTTCCATTCTCTCTTTGATAAATTCAACTGTGCTTTTTAAGCCTAATTCTTTGACCATATGACACCAGGATTGATAGTTCATTATTAATGTCGACAAAATGGAGAGAGACCGTGAAGAATAAAAGAGAGGTGAGTATCTAAATTCAGCAAGTGTGATGAAGAAATAATGTCAAGCTATATTCCTTCTCGGAAAAGATCACCCAAAAACATGTCGCGATATTTTATCGAAGAGGACACGCGGGTTCAGTATTTGTAAAAGTCTTTTGTTGTCTAAGGGTTAATTTTTGTTAGATCCTTTATAACTTGCTGAATATTAAGTTCAAGCTTCAACGATAATTTTTTCTAATGATCAGGTAGCTGTGCAGGATAGCAAATTAATCAAGATAAAAGCTGGAGTTTTACTCGTAAATAATATTTAAAGATATCCCAATCACAAGTTCTAAGATCGATAGTACAAAAATCAAAAAGCCATTATAATAATATTTCTGCCTTTAAATACTATTTGGCAGTATCTAACACATTAGTAATTTACGAAAATCATAATATCATTCCTTAACTAGATAAGTCTAAAATTAATTACAAACCTAACATATTACATGCTAATAATTTTATCTATCACAATTTGTCTAAAATAAATCTGCTTTTATATAAATAATAAAATTGAGCGAATTATGAAATAATCTAACTTTAAACAAATAATAGCGAAATCATTAATAATAGTTTTTCCAAAATTATAAATAAACTTGTGGATCTCATAATTGCGAAATTATGGCTTTCAGGCAAGATATATATATATATATATTTATATATTTTTTTATATTTATTTATATGATTTTATGTATTTTATATAATAGTTAGTATATATATATATGAGATATATATATATATATATATATTATATATATATATATATATATATAGTAGCAATCACAGAAGCAAAGGAATGCTGGAACGGGGTTCCAGGACCCTCAGCGTCTTTCCTGAGGCATTTTCCAGGACCTACCCGGTGGGGGCTACCTTCCAGGGTACTTTTCATGTCTGGCGTTTTGTCCTGGGGTAGTACGCCGTGGGGTACTACCCCAATACATGTACATTCGGCATGTACGTGTGTGAGGGTTTTTTAGGATTAACCATACATATTTCATTACCGTTTTTAGTGTCCCATACCCCCCTCTGCTAGCGTAGCCACGTACATGGGCTGTGTGTGTGTGTTTATGACGTCATCACTCAGCTACTTTCCTGGATATATTTTAGTTCTAACCTAAGACGTCACTCGTTAAGTACACGTACTTAATTTTGCCGGGGTTACCTGCATCCCCGGGGTTCCCTTGCGGGGTACCTCACCTCAAGCGCCCGGTGGCTCACTGGTTGCACCGCCCACGTGAATATATGACGTGCGCGCACGAATACTTGCCCGACCGACGGACCGCTCTAACATTATTGACGTCATTTTTTAAAAATCGACCCAAATAGATTCGATCATGTGCCAGTCGGGATTGGGATTCGAACTCTCACCACTTAGCTTTAGACCTTTTATTTATTCCAAGGCTATCAGTCAATTCCTTCAGAATTTTATTTTATCTGGAATTTGCCTGCTTCTAACTCTTATCTAATGAGCAGAAGATAAAGAAGAAGTAGATATAATAATTTATATTATATTTATATATCTATCATATATTATAGTATTATATATATATATATATATATTATCTAATTAATAAATATATATATATTATATATACTATATATATGATAATAGTTTTTCTAGTAGCAAGTATTTATGTATGGAGAACATGAATTCGGGGTCAATATCCTCATATTGTGAGGTAGGGACCCACTTTCAGGGATTCAATCCCGTTTTAGTGACTTAATTAAAGGTATCTCTTCATACGTACATAGAGTTAGAAGACTCCACCCTGGGAAGTACAGAGTTTTGGTTAACGAAGAAGCTGAGTCACCGTATGCTCGGGTGTTGATACCTTAGGCAGGAGAAATGTTGCAAGGCAATGTTGCAAAATGTTAAAAATGTTGCAAATGATTGGTTTGCAACATTTGCAACATTTTGTAACATTTTACAACATTGGTTTTTTCGGCATTTTTGATGATGGGGAAGCGTTCGAGGTCACCCCCGAGACCTCAGTGCTAAATATTTTGTGGGTTACACTACGAGTCATCCATTTTTATGCTTTGTGGGGGAACATGTCAATAAAAACATATTTTTTACTGACCCTAAAGCAGTAAAGCAGTATCGCAAGCTGCCATGGAAGACCCCATCCCACTCTCTCTGCGATACGTCTTTACTGCTTTACAGCTTGTCCTTAGGGTGGGTAAAAACGTGTTTTTATCGATCCTAAGGACGTAAA
>JABUQX010011326.1:0-5000 GCA_015478945.1 Trachelipus rathkii | reverse complement strand
TAACTCGCTCCATCTTTCCGTCACCTCCTCTTCCTCTTGGCCATTCCATATAAAGCAGAACCGTATGCATTTCCGGTTTCTTATTTCCTCTCATGCTCTTGGCCATTCCATATAAAGTTTCCAGGGTCCTTCATCCTCTCTCCTCTCTCTCTCTCTTCTTCTCTCTCTCTCTCTCTCTCTCTCTCTCCTCTCTCTCTCTCTCTCTCTCTCTATCTCTTTATAAACGACTTTTACAAATCAATAAAATTCGAAAAATAAACTTTCTTTAGAAACATCCTTATTTTACCTCTATATAAAAATCTTGTTTTCAGCTTTTTAAAAGATTTAAATTTTCAAAAAATTTCCCACTCTGCACAGTGCGGGGCACAATGACATACATGGGCACAAGTACATTTACTAATATTTTAAAAAGCAAAATTCAAAAATAAAACCTTAAATATGAATTGCTCTTGTGTCCGACGTATTTAATAGTAATGATACTTTTGAATATCAGATACCATATGCTAAATCAGCAACTTGTGGGAAAAAGAAATCATCTGTGGCATTTTTCTTTCTCATGTATAATATTCCGTAGTCGCCCTCCATGTCCTTGGATTTTGTTATTTTTCCTACAAAATACTTTTTTGATATGGTATTGAATTCAACTAGAAGAAAATCATTCAACTCAGGGTTCCTAGACAGAAGTGAAAATATCGTGGCACTTCCTTGTTCAGTTACATTATCGTAAAGGCTATTGTCTGAAGAATGATCTGAAAGAACAGGATGACTTTCTTTATTGGATGATGATGTTTCATTACTGTATACAAGCTTTTTAGTTTTACTCTGTTTTTATTCCTATTCATTATTTTTCGTTCGGAGAGCATGAGCTTTTCTGGTGTATCTGTGATAATCATGCTTCGTCCTCTTTTAATTCCTCTTTGAGTGTTTTTCCTTGGATTTGTTTTTGGGTATCCAAATATATCTTGAGGTTTAAGAAATGATCCTGAACTATTTGCAGTTTCTTCGTTGATCGAATTTTCTTCTGCAATAACAATATCATCATGTTACTGAACTGGGAGCAAAATCACACTCCTGAAAATATTTTCATCAAAGGAAATTATACCTTTACTTTAAAACCTGATAAAAATGTGTGGGTTCATTCCTTGAAATGCAGAATAGTCAAAAGGTACACCTGGTTTTGAGAAAGACGAGAACCTTGCGAGGATAAAGCTTCAATTTCGTCCAGTATACTGATCAATGGTTAGGTATGACTCATCTGAGAATAGTCAGAATTAACACCATGACTTTAGCAAGTCAAAGTTACGGAACAGCATATGTGGATTCGTGATTTATCTATTATTAAACAGAGCTGGGGTTCAGTTGAAGCATTAGAAGGCTTTATGAAATGTTTCATAACTTCTAAGAAAAGCTCACTTGTTATCCATCCTGATGGAGTTGCTAACCCTAACGTTCCAAAAGGAGCTCCATTATCATGCAAAAAAAACTGCTTTTCACAAATACAGTAATGTTCGTATAATATATAAAATAATAATATATATATATATATATATATATATATAATATATATTATATATATATATATATATTATATATATAATATATATATATATATATATATATATAAATATATATATAATATATAATTATAATTATATATATAATATATATAATATATACAATGTTATAATATAGATATATATATAATATATATAATTAAATATATAATATAAATATATATATATATAAAATATATATATAATATATATTATAATAATATAAATATATAGAGATATCAAGTATTCTGCTCTTGTAGAAAAAGCAAAAACCTGAAGTAAGCCTATACCTAATAACAAAAATGTTGTTGAACTATCTTGATTATAGAATAGTTCTATTAATTAGATATTAAATGGTTAAACTAAATTTTTTTGCAAAAACTTTAAAGTAAAAAGAAAAGTATATTTAAATGTGCAAACATTAATCATGAAATTATACTGGCAAGTGGGGACGGCGTCCCACTCAACCCCATTAAATTGTCCCACTGTGACCCAAACATGGTTTCAAGTATAATCAACATAATCAAATTTTAAAAAATAAAAAGAAATAAAGTACATAAATAATAAAAAAAATGCGATGTATATAAGTTGTAAATTTGGCGAAAAGCATTTAAAGAAAAGCAAATCAAAGAACAAACGAGAAAACCAAAGTTACGTTCTTACCTCGAAACAATTATAATCAAAGTAGCAAGAACTAATGAAACGCTTCCCTTCTAATTAGATGAGACTGATCAAATCTGTATACACAGGGACCAAGAACACAGTTGCAAAACATTTCTAGGAATTCACTGTCCACTGCCTCAATCCCACGTACTCCCACTCTCCCTATAGATATATAATATATATTATAATATAATAAATATATATATATATATATATATATATATATATATATTAATATATATAAAATATATATATATATAAAATATATGATAATATAATATAATATATATAATTATAGTCAGCATCCCGAAAATCAGGCAGTGTAACTAGAAACTAAACAAGCGACCGAAAATAAATAAATTATTAATCATAATATTTGACCGCCAATAAAAAAAAAAAAAAAAAAATAAACGCTTTTAAAAATTAAAATAGTTAAAAAGTTAATATATTACATTGTTGACAGTTCGGAGAGCCGCTACTCGACTAGGAAACGCAAAGTCCAAATGTTGGATTTTTTTTTAAAAATACAACCCCACGGTGTAAACAAGAACAGGATAGGAGTCGTGTTCCCCTACCGGACGACGGGGACTTCGCCCCCTCTATCCCCCGTCGGCTCAACCCCCTAAAAAGATAAAAAAAATAAATTTTCTCCAAAGCTAAAAAAAACGGATTGGCAATTCTCTCAGACTATGCATGTCAAGTCAACAAGCTGCGAGTTCAGTCAATAACTATATTAAGAAGTTATAATAAATATTAGAATAAAAATAATTTTTTTAAAGTTTCCTCGAAAAACTTCCTGAAATCAAAAATTTATTATTCTGTAAGTTATATCGAGGTACAGCCAACTCCGGATCTCCATAAATATAATAATAAAATATATATAATATATAATATATATATATAATATAAATATATAAATATATATAATATATAATAATATAATATAAATATATAAAGGTTGAATCTAACGTGGCACAGACGAAAGTTAATTAGATGAAGCAAATATTTTGGAAGAAATTTATTTTACAAATTTATAAAAATAAAACACGTGGAAAACAAAGAAATTAAATTCTGAAGTCTAGGTCTGATGATATGATATAGCTTTTAAATTATAATAATTATAATATATAATAATAATAATATATATATATATAATAAATTAGATATTTAAATAGAATAAACATGCAGATATAAGTAATAAAAAAAAAATAATTAATATTTAGCCATATATGCTATAGATATATAATATATAAAGATATATAATTAATATATATATAATAATAATATTAAATTAGTAATTAGATATTAGATGTCTAAATCTGCCCATCAGGACTAGGGAAACGGGCAGCAGCTACGAGTAAAAATAAATGTAATCAGCGGAAAATTTAAGGAAGTTGATTTTATTATTCTAATAAATTTGCATAATATAAAAAAAAATTTTTTGCCAGAGGGCTCGAAGCCGACGGGAAGAGGAGGACGAGATCCCCGTCTCTACCGGAAGCCGAGAACCCGACTCCTACCATCTTTCGGTTAACCCTTGTTCCTTTTAAATTATACCAAAGTGTAAAAAGAAGTAAATTATTCTTAAATTGCATGGCATTCTAAAATGCAAAATCTCTCGACAAACTTAACCAGTCACTCAGTTTACCCGTAAATTAGATCTCTTATTTAAGTTTAAAGTACCATCAAACAAATAATAAAAAAATACATTGTATGACAGTTTTGCATTATGTACCAAATATTCGCAGAGCAAAAACCGGGTTTTAAATATTATTGACAAATTTCGTTGGACGAAGCACCCGAAGAAGAATTTCCTACTTGAATATTTACATTAGTTCTAATATCACCAATTCTCCTTAAAATAAGTAACTTGTAAAAATGCTAAAAAATCATGTCTGAAACATTCTTTATGTACCACATCATAATAGCTTTACAAACTTAACAGTGAAGTCAAATTTAAAGGAAATAAAAGCCAGAGCTTAATTTTGTTTAGTATTGAACGAAAAAATAAACATCAATCTTACTTTCATTCAAAATTTTTAAATTTAAATATCTATATTGAAAAATATAATTTTAACTTACAACAACACGTCAGACTTTACCATATATAAATATAACGAATAATATAAATATATTAATATAAATATATTATAAATAGAATATATAAATATATATATAATAGATATAATAATAATAATACAAAGGCATAACCTTTAAAGCTGAATCCGTAATTAACTCTATTTGTCGTAACTAACGCTTCGTTTAATTTCGAAAAAGAATAACACTATGAACGAGTTAAATTGGAATTAACTAACAGTTAAAATCTTCCACCGGTAAACCTTACCTTAATTTATGAGTTTATAAAATATTCTATCAGGACTTTAAATGTATTTAATTCGATTCAAACAGATAAACATTTCCCAAATATCCTAAACCCCTCTCAGCGCAAAATGTTATCTACCACGTTATCAATTCCCGTTAAATGGTTAACATGTTTCATGCTATTCATTTCGATGGGTCACTGAATAAAAAAAGATATGACTGTGCCCGCTCAATAGTCGATTATTCTTCTTCGTTACAAACGTGCTTCTTTTGTAACTATGAAAAAATAAGTACCAAAAAGCTAATAAAAAAAATAAATATTCCTGGTAAAATTTAAGTTAGAAAAAATAATATATAATAATATATATATTAATTATAAATATATATTAATAATATATATATAATAATATATATATAATAAAAAATAATAGTATAAATGAATAAATATATATAATAATCTTT
>JABUQX010011325.1:0-28266 GCA_015478945.1 Trachelipus rathkii | reverse complement strand
AGAAGAAGAAAGAGAAAAAAGAACAGAGATTTGATTGAGTTAATGGTGATTTGAAAGAAAAAATAATGAAAAAAGAAAACGTGCGTCCTTGTTTTCACAGTTTTATTTTTCTATAAGTATCGCTTGCATTTTTCTCCTAGCATGAGAATTAGCAGGTTTTGTTTCCTTTCCTCGGTAAGAGAATTAGCAGGTTTTATTTTCTTACCCAATCATGAATAATTTTGAAATTATTATTCCTTTCAATTTAGTAGGTCAAAAGAACCAATAACGCCTCACTCCACGATCGACAAAAAAAAAAAAGAGAATTTTATCGAAACTTTATGAACATTCTCTTTCATATGTTATAGCAAAAATATAGCGTCTTAATTGTTTAACTTCGTGCTGATGCACACGTGCTTAGCTCACGAAGTGCAGGAGTCGCCTTTGATATAAATATATATGAGTGTGATGAACCATAACGTAAGACCTTTAATAGTATTAATAAAATGTTCCCTACTTTCTAAGACTCTTGACCCCTCTTTCTCTGCACGTGACGTTTTGGAGCCCTTTTTTCTATTTTTTAGGATTACAACGGCAGATTGCTTTAGAGAAATTGACTCCTCTGCACTTCCCGGACTAACTGACTCCCTCTTAGCACAAGGGTTGCCTTACTCTCGCATATATTTTTTTTGTGAATATTAAAATCATATAGAAATATCACTCGTTGGTGCCTCCTTCTTTCCGCTCACTTTTGCTATGTGGAACTCGCTACCATCATTCTTTCCCACAGTATTTCAAATCTTCTTTCTTTAAGTACCATGTCTGCGCCGACCTGAGGGAATGCGTTAGGCAACGGCCTGGGTGGGTTTACTTTCCAATTATTTTATATTTTTTATTTTTTTTTTTTTTTTTTTTTTTTTTTTTTTTTTTAAAAATTTTATTTCTGCTTCATTTTGAAAAGGCTCTGCCCGTGAGGCATGTTTAAAATAAATTATATATATATTATTATATATATATTATATATATATATATATAATATACATTAATTATATATATATTATAATAATTATTATATGATGGTAATACTATAATATAAAAGAATCAAATTTTATTTCTATAGCCAATTACAATATTAATATATATATTACATTATAATAATATATATATATATATTCCGATAGGTTTGTGATGCATACTCTTACCATACTTTAACTAACATCAATATACTATATGGTGTGTACAAAACTACATAGAAGAAGTGTTAAACGCGATTTATTTTCATTTCCTCAAAATTTCAATTCCTTACCCAATCTAGAGAACTCTTTAACACGAAACAATTTACTAGCTATTTATTTATTTATATTCTATATTATTTTATTTATTATTTTAATTGTTTATTTAGTTACGTGTAAATGTGCGCATAAATTATAGGGAAAATAATTTGAAGTGATATATACTATAATAAAATATATAATATAATATATATATATATATAATTATATTTATATATATATATATATATAATAACATAACTATATTATATACTATTATATATATTTAAACTAAACCCTGTCATACTCTCTCTATCTATTCTCTCCTCTCTCTCTCTCTTCTCTTCTCTCTCTCTCTCGTCTTCTATAATAATAATACTATAATAATATACATATTATATATACATATATATATCATATACTAATAGACTAATATATATATACTTATAATAAATATATATAAATATATTAAATATACTATTATATTACTCCCTTAATATATCCTTCTTAGTAACATTCACTTTTATTTCCCTTCACTTTACAATATTTATTTTTGATCTTAAAGTTTACTTTACCTTATACACTTATTACCTCTGACCTATTAAAAGGCTATAGCCCCCCACCATCAACAATTCCCTCTCTCTTATTGTTCCCCCCCTCCCCCTTTCAAAGTTCTGTTTTCATCACATAGTATATTTTTTTCAAATAATATCCCTTTGTATTTTTCCCATAATTTCCCATATTGTCCCATTCTATTTCCCGTAATGTCCCATTGGTCATTGAATTTCTTGTTAGGACTTCTTTCCTTCACACTATTTTATTTCCATTCCTCATGACTAAGAATTACAATTTCCATCTTAACCACTGGATAATGGTGAACAAAAAAAATGTTGGTTTTGGTATCAAAATAGCATTTTTGGGATTTTCTGAATTTATTTAAGGTAAATGTCATCGTATACAATAAAATTATAGCGTGAAGAGAATTAATTTTAATTTTTAAATTCTCATATAAAATACCAAGATTTTAGAAGATCTACTTTCTTCAATTTTTCTCATCATATTTCCATTTTTTAAATTATTCTCCTGACTTTTTCAATGTTATACTTCCCAAAGAATAGAGAGAGAGAGAGAAGGAGAGAGAGAGAGAGAGAGAGAGAGAGAGAGAGAGAGAGAGAGAGAGAGAGAGAGAGAGCACAACATGACAGTAGGAGAACAGAACAGAACAGAACAGAACAGAAGAGAACAGAACAGAACAGAACAGAACAGAACAGAACAGAACAGAACATTAGAAGAGAAGAGAAGAGAAGAGAAGAGAAGAGAAGAGAAGAGAAGAGAAGAGAAGAGAAGAGAAGAGAAGAGAAGAGAAGAGAAGAGAAGAGAAGAGAAGAGAAGAGAAGCCTCTGTTTACAACAATCAACTTCAGTAACTTTTCACTTGATTCAAAAATGTTGATCGATATAAAAGATAACTCCTAAAATCCTTACACTAAAACTTTCATAAATATGCCTTGTATAACCATTATATAAAGCACATATTTGGAGGTTCAATTAATAAAATATATTTTCCCCCATTTGATTTCCTTCCAACTGAATATTGAAAAACTTTTAGTAAAACTCAACTGAGAAATACAAACCAATAATTAAACTTAACTTATGTGAGATGTGGTGTTGCCTGCTCCTGTTCAAATTCAACTGAAAAATACAAACCAATAGTGAAACTTAACTTATGTTAGATGAGGTGTTGCCTACTTCTGTCCAAACTCAGCTGAAAAATACAAACCAATAATAAAACTTAACTTTGTGAGATGAGGTGTTGCCTGCTCCTGTTCAAATTCAACTGAAAAATACAAACCAATAGTAAAACTTAACTTATGTCAGATGAGGTGTTGCCTACTTCTGTCCAAACCCAACTGAAATATACAAACCAATAGTGAAACGAAACTTATGTCAGATGAAGTATTGCCTACTCCTGTCCAAACCCAACTGAAAAATGCAAACTAGTAGTGAAACTTAACTTATTTCAGATGAGGTGTTGCCTATTCCTATCCAAACCCCACTGAAAAATACAAACCAATAGTGAAACTTAACTTATGTCAGATGAGGTGTTGCCTACTTCTGTCCAAACCCAGCTGAAAAATACAAACCAATAGTGAAACTTAACTTATGTGAGATGAAGTGTTGCCTGCTCCTGTCTAAACCCAACTGAAAAATACAAACTAATAGTGAAACTTAACTTATTTCAGATGAGGTTTTGCCTACTCCTATCGAATCCCCACTGAAAAACACAAAACAATAGTGAAACTTAACTTCTGTCAGATGAGGTGTTGTCTACTCCTATTCAAATCCAACTGAAAAATACAAACCAATAGTGAAACTTAACTTATGTCATATGAGGTGTTGCCTACTCCTGTCCAAACCCAACTGAAAAATACAAACTAATAGTGAAACTTAACTTATTATTCAACATTATACATTGAGATATTATTCAACTTATTGCATAACGAATTTGAATGTCTGTTTTATGCCTAAAGTAAAAGAGAGAAAACTATGAATGGTGCGTAAACCACATTATACATTGAGATATTATTCATTTTAATTTATGCAAAACATAATTAGCAAGAAAACATCAATGGTAAAACCAATAAGAGCACAAAAATATAAAACCCTTGTTTATAAAAATAATTTTAAAAGGATATAAAAGTAACCACACACAACTATACAAATAAAAGTAACCACACACTATACAATAATGATAACAACTAATCAAACGTATTCAAATATAGACTAGGTATGACTGATGGAGAAATATTTGTTATGTATATAAAATGTTTTTAGTTATTGAACCTTTTTTAGGTCAGCTTAAGTAAAATAAATGATAAAAATGAATGATGCTATCACCAATCTGAGATTTTTTGATATTTAAATAATTCTATATTTTTGGGAAGTAATTTTATAATTAAAAGTTAATTTTTTTGAATTCATTTTCCATTTTTTCAAGTCAAAACATGAAAAAAAACATACCAGAGATTATCAGTAGTTTTTTTTCTGCTGATAGTTACCTGGTTAGATTAAATATTCTCTGTTTGTTTAATGAGCATAGAGACCAAGTCTGAGGTCAGAAGGATGGATATGGAAAGGATGGGTGAGCAACTGTGATGCGTCATGTGAGCTTTCCTCAAAGGATGCAGTATGTGACACGAAAGTTCACAGGAACAGTGACATTTGTTATAGCAATAGTATAAGAAAAATGATGCAACAGTTCGTCGGCTATTGAAATAGATTAGAAAGAAACGATATAACGTACTCGTACCATACATTTCCCGAGAATATAGTTAGGGAAGTATAATCACCACAGAAAAGCCATTTTACAAAAGAGCGGGATATTAACTACGTACAAAAGCAAACAACTAAGGCAGTTTGAATAAATTTTGAAGTCGTTTAAGAACGCTTAGCATCATCAAAACTCGTTTGGTGGAAAGAAAGATGTGATCTTTATAAAAAAACATCACTAAAACAGATCACAAAAAATAACTATAAAGGATCGCTAAAAAGGATCACTAAAAATAAGAAATGACAATAAATACAATTGGAAGGATTTGATAAGTTGTAATAGTTGTGTGTATGATTATTCAGTCAGACGTTGTAGAATCGTGAGGCTAATCGTCTGCTCAAGCAATATGACTTGAGTTGGCGATGCAGACTGGAGCGAGAGAGAGATCGCTTTTTTCGGAGACTTTGTAGAATCGGCAAAAGCAAGGCAATTTTCCATTGTGAGATAGCTGATTCTATTACCCCCTATACCTCTTATTACAGAGGTTCTCAAACTGGTACTCGCTAAGCCCCAAGGAGGTATGGAAGGGATTCTCAGGGTACGTAAGTCACAATAAATTGGCAATCCAGCGTACGCCATAACTATAAAGTATAAACGCTAGGATTTTGATAGTTTATAATGATCCCGCTATAATATATTATATATATAATTTATATATCATATATATTATTATATATATATAGTAGATATTATACTATAAATATATATAATTACCATATTATTTATATATATAATATCGCTCACCAAAAAGAGCACAGTTGAGAGTTACATCAAATACCGGTTCACCTCAATTTATAAAGGCCGTCGAATACAACCACAGTGTATCGTATGCTACAAGGTCTTGTCTGAAGTCCTATGAAACCCAGCTTCTAAAGCGTCTCTACATGGCTGTCATAACTTTAAAGATATAAATGCAAAGCTTCTTAAACGACTGGAAGTGGCTGTGAAACATTCTCGTCCTTGATAAATCTGTCAGCCCATCAGCAATTTCTATCAGCTTCTGTCACCATAAATAGCACTCAAGATCCTTAAAGCAATAAAACCGCATTACATTGCTGAAATCCCTAATTCTTCCATGTTGCAAAATTATTGTAAGTTGCATGATAGGTGAGGCTGCTTGCTACAAATAAATTAAATTATGCGCCATTATTCAGCGAAGAATTTCTGATCTCAGTAAAAATAGAAGACTCACAGCCAATCAGTAATCGTAGAAATTCACGCCTACCAACCAAGCTGTTATCACATACAGTCGATGAAAACTAATACATTATTTAACTATGTCACGCTGCTTGTTGCAAGGTATATAAAAGATGGCTATTTTAAAGAAGAATTCCTTTTGCCATTCATTAGAAGCCTCAACTACTGGAGAAAATATTTTCTAGACAGTCAACACATTCTTTGATATCGTAGGACTTTCTTGGAAAATGTCTGTGCATGCACAACACTGACCGGCGCCCCGGCAATGTTGGCATTTCTCGTTCTGGATTTATACAGAGCAACAGTAAAGAGTGACCCTGCTGCAATAAGTTTCGTCGATATTGCTTGGATCCAGGACATACCTTCTCTGAACTTCGATATGTTCTTTAATCATGTTTATCAAAATTAAGTAAACGCCTATAAATTAGTCTCATCTTTAAAGTTCGCCTTTCCGTTTTGTGGTGCTCAAGATTCGAGGCTACATACTGAACATGAAAGTTTTTGCTTCTTCACACAGAAGTGCGATGCTTTCGCGGAGAATTGTTAACTTCTAGAGTTCATAAATCTTATGAGAGAGATTTTCGAATTCTTTTCAAGATGATGCTAAAGCGCTAATCCAAGTAGTTTTCTCAAGTGAAAAATACTCATCAAAAAACAAAAAAAACAAAAAAAAATAAAAAATAAAAAAAAAAAAAAAAAAAAAAAAAAAAAAAAAAAATAAAATAAAAAAAATTCGGCAACTAAAACTGGCAATAGTATTCAGTGATCAACTTTCTCGACAAAAATATCTTGAATTTGTCCACTGCAAGCTGAAAATCCACAACATTGATATTTGATGTTACGAATAACATGTAAGCATTACTGGGGAAACTTTGCTATTGGAGAAAAAAATGTATTCAGCGAAAATTTTCACAAGTTGAAATACTGCGGAACAATCCTGATGGAGAGAAATTGATACTTACTGACATCCAGGTGTACTTATTCAATTTCAATTATTCTCTTTGTAAATGAAATATAAGTTTTACTTGCCAGAATATAGAAGAAAACAGAGCAAATTAATATTATATACCCCTTTAGAAGCTAGAGATGGACCTCTCCAATTGACTCGTTCCATATAGACTTCTTTTATAATGACTCTACTCTTTAAGCATTTATGATACATTATCTCTACAAAACATTCTGTTCACTTAGTGATCCAGCTTATCCTCAACATCCTGCAGAAAATGTGTTATCATTCAAAAACTTCTACCGGATTTCCTTCACATATCTGTTGAGCAAGATTTTCCTCTTTGTGCTGATTAAAAACAAGCTCCGCTCCGATCAAAATTAAATGTAGAGCTTGATTTACGATTGTCACTGTCAGAAAACAGCACCCACAATTGAAGACATAGTAACGAATGTGCCAAGCAATACCTTCCCACTTAATTTTTATTCTTTATATATTATATATATTTATTTATATATATATATTATATTATAATATTTACTATATATATATCTATATATAATATATATATATATACTATATACATATATATATATATTAATATACTATATATATACTAATATATTATATATTATATCATAAAACAAAAAATATGAGTTAAAAACATTTTTCTAAGGTGTTACGAGGTTATGATTGCTGAACTTGGCAAGGGGTACATTGCGAAATTAAACGTTTGAGAACCACTGCTCTATACCCTAATGGTCGACAGGAAAATGGGTCGAGAGGAGAAAAGGGTAGACATTTGTAAAAAAAAAGAAAAAAAAATCTGATTATTTAGAGTTTCTCTAATACGAATCCACACAAACGTAAAACCTAACCTAACCGTAATCTTAACTTAACTTAATCTCTTAATCCTAACCTAGCATATACTAATCTCCTACTGTCGACCACTGGCTAGTCCCCTTCCATCTTTTGAGAAGATTCCTCATATATTCTTATTGATCATTCTTTATTCGAAGATTTCATCTACATATGTATTTACATAAATATTGATACAAGTAATATTGGGGTTATATTTAGAATTGATGTATTCTTTGACTACAAAATTGCATATTATTTTGATGGCATAACATATTTACATAAATACAATCCAGTTTAAATGTTAATATATATACATAGATAGTATTACTTTATACTATATACTATATATATTATAATAAAAATTATATATACTATAAATACAACAGTATATTTAAATTGTGTAATATATATATATATATATATATATATATTTTATTTTTATAATATATATTTATTATTTATATATTATATATATATACAAGTCTCTATAATACTATTAATATTATATTTATATATATATATATTATATAATTATATATAAATAACATCTATAATATTATTTATATATATACTTAATATATAATAAGATATTATATATATATATATTATATATACTAATTAAAATTATTATTACATAGTATATTGGATCAGACTATAATGAAAAACTAACCCTTTGATCACTGGCTGTCTGGGATAAACTCTCCTAAATCCTCTCCCCAAGTATACAGTTTCCTCTCCCCAAGTATACAGTTTCCTCTCCCCAAGTATACAGTTTCCACTCCAAGTATGCAGTTTTATATCACAAAGTTTTTGGTTTCTTTTCCCCAAGTATACAGTTTCCCCTTCAAGTTTGCTTACTCATCATTTATTGAGATAAAATTCCTATTCTAGTTTGATATCAAAACATTAATAAATAATGAGCTGTGGCCTGTGGGTAAGAACAAGAGAATAAGAGGAAGAAATATGTGTTTATCAAAATAGAAATTGGAATAAATTTCTGAGAATGTTGAAGATGTTTATGAAGAAAGAAAACAGTTCACCAAACAATGCAGATTATGCCATCACCGGAGGCGGCCAATATATATATATATATATATATATATATAAATATTATATATATTCTGTATTTATTTTTATATTATATTATTATATATAACTATTATATATATATATATATTATAATATATATAATATATATATATATAATATATATTATATATATAATTATATATATATATTATTTAATATTATATTCTATTATATTATATATAATAAATAATTATTATATAATATATATCAATATATATATATTATATATATATATACCATATACTATAATATATACTATATCTTAATATTATGATATATATGATATATTATATATTGGGGTATTTTACTCTGAAGGTATGGAATTTTCCATCAGTATAAGAATGGATCCTACGACACCCTCCTTAGAATTTAAATAAGCTATTACATTCAAAACGTCCCATAAATAAAATTTTATTTTTTTTTAGTGTAAAATAAAAATCATTAGCTTTAATTGAAATTTCTATTTGTGTATTTTGTTAGTACTAACCCAAATACATAAAGTCATATTTTCTCGACAATTTTTTATTGAGTAAAACCAATTTTTTTTTTTCTCAAGTCGTATACTATTGTCAGATTATAATTATAATTTTGATCCTGGTGAATGTCGAAAGAGTTCACTAGGGATTTCTGTTTTGACCGTCCAACTCAACACGCGTGCCGTTGCTCAGACAAATAACCTATCTACACGCAAGCACATACACCAATCACGGCGACTTAAACATACATCTGCGGCAAGTCTTTCTGACGCTTCCCATATTTGTTTTAATATTCTCATAACTTTATAAATTTATATTATACATATTTATATAGATAAGAGCTTGAATATTATCTTAGATATATATATATTTTTCATATCAAAGTATGATAAATAACAGTATATATATGTATATATTATATAAATAAACATAGAAATAGTTAATAAGGTATAAATAATAGTATGATAAATTATATTACTAAATTCAATATTCCAGAAGTGTTCGCAGTGGAGTTTTAACCACTTTTAAATACCAATAAACTAATATACTATAAAAGAGACCTATATGTGATTCCATCTATCCTATATTAGAATATAAGTATTAAGGTAAAAGTTACCTCTATAATCTAGTCGCCACCCGCAATTCACGGAGAGCTGGCGTGTATTCAAAAAAAAAATTATTTTGTCATCAGTCAAGCCTCGTTATTGACTACGTTAAAATAGGACAAGTTTTAAGCACGTCTAATAAATAGTATCTAAAAATATACTAAGAAAGAATTAAATTCATAGTCTGCAAAAAAGAATTCAGAGGTGTCGTATATAACAAGCAAAGAAACGAACGGCAATATCTGTCTCTCTTGGCACGATTTTCTATAGGTTATTAAATTTTATATGTAAGGAAATTAAATGTAAAAAATAAACACAAAAAAATATCATTTTATTTGATTATAAACTTATTTATACTATATATTGAGAGGAAATTTGCCTTATATTTAAGAACTTTCTGTGCTATACAATTATAACTCTATTAAAAAATAAAACTACTTTATATATGGCTAGTTCAGGCTTAACTTTGTTGAGTTATATTATTATAAAATTATCAATGTGAATAACCCAAGGTTGTTATATCTCGACACCACCACTTTGATGGCACAGTGCAGTCCAGATCTCTCGGGCTCTTTATCACGGGGAACTGACAGAATGGTAGCGTTAAACGTGATCTCGCCCTCACCGCTTCACGGGGATAGGTCTCCGGACCTCCACTGACTCTTCTTGGTTATCATTTGAGGTGTGTCACGCTGGTCTGGTATCCTACCGTCATTTCCGAGCTCCTCCTCATCACCGGAGTGCATTGCTAGTGAAAATCTCCCCCCCCCTGTTCTTCACACCCACTGCTCTCGGAGGCGTTGCATGAGACCAGCACGCAATAGAACTCAAATGGACGGAGCTGTGAAAAACGACTGTAGGTGCATTACAAAAAGTTTAGATAATTTAACCATGGCCTCCTTGCATCCCCAATAAATGTATTTGCAAAACCCACTGGTAGAACAGTCGCTTTAAAAATACTAAATATAGAAAAAGAAAACAATAAATAAAAATAACAAAAAAAATATTTCGAACCCTTACAAACAATGCCTATTCATTTACTAATGTAATTCTCAATAGATGCATTTATCTCTTTAAGTGAAAAAATTTTAACGTTTTGACCGAGCTTCCCGTTCCGTGTGGTGTTAATTATGCTACCCAATCTGATTTTGTATCCGCACACATTGTAAAGGGCGTACTAATAGAATTGACATTGTGAAAGGATTGAGCAAGATTAAGGATATTGATATTACCTTTGCATAAAATATTTGACAATATAATTTAATAATATAGGTAGAATATAATGTAAGTATGATTAGTTTATAGAAAGCAGTATAACAGTAAGAAAGTGGATTCAACGGCCGATGATTTTCATATTATCAGAAAAACGCAAGTAGGCTCTTTATTCTTTAAAGCGCATAAACTTTATGGATTTGCACATATAAATATATTATCCTTCTCAAAAATCTTCTAATGGTAAGGCTATTAAATAAAAGAATAAATTATAATCCTAATAATATTAGTTTAACTTTTACCCCTCCTAGATACAATTTATCGTGATTAGAATAAGTAAAGTAATGAGTCTATTAGTGCTAATATAGATTGAAGTGACAGCGAGTATATCATACGTGCTAAGATGCTTTAATAAAAAGTATAGATAAAAAAGTAAATCAAGCTGGTACTCTTTCAATAAAGTGATGAAATTCATTAAGAAAATTTTGAATATATTTTTTAACTCAGTAGAAAAAATTCTAAATTTTTATCTAATTATTGGATAGAATAAAGTTAATATAAGAATTCTCATATTTTTAATAATTTGGATTAGGTAAATAGTTAGTTGATTGTTTCTTCACATTACTATTAATTTTACCCATATTATATAACATATTAGCTATCTAGTATTATACTAAGTATATTCATACAGCATTCAACTAATAGTATTACTCCTCTCTATCTTTCCAGCGTGATTATCCATATTCCAGGTTTAATTATACTCTCGGAAATACTTATATTTTGCGTATCATTGTGAAGCAGGGATTTCTCTGTTATAAAAATTTTGTTAGCTGAACTAGAATTATAACGTTTAAAACATATTGCCCCATATTAGAAATGTATATTCTTCATTTCTTAGAATCTAAATTCGTGTACAATCTATTTTTGTTTGAAACCTAAATATAATTATTCTTTTATTATTTCCGGCTGAACAATGTGTAGTAATTATATTAGCTTATATTCAGTTTTCCATCCGACCTTTCATGAGAGTAAGTTTTTCAGTCAATATTTATTACTCGAAAGATAAATGCCTCATCCCGCAATGAGTGTTTAAAGAAGGATGTTAAGACTATTTATATAAAGTGTCGCTAAAGTTTAATTAGTTGTTCTCTAGCTCATGCCATTTCGCTCTTTTCTTATCAGAGTAGTGTTTAAAAATCTTCAGCATTTCATATTTTTTTTAAAAAACTATGTATGAACCTTATGTAGAATTATTAAAATGATAGTATTACATTCGAGTTTCTGTTCAAATATATAATCTACTATAAATTAAGTATTAATAAATTAAGTTCATAATACGTTTCTTTATTAAAAAAGTTTATGTGTTAGTATAAATTGTGATGATTTTCTTAAAAAAGTTGTTAATAAATACAGTTATTAGTTATTTCTTATATAACAAAACCTCTTATATAATTTCTTACTGTTTTTCCTAAAATAAATAAGTAGTTAAGTTAATAGTTTCTTTATAAAAAAGTAGTTATATAAATTTTGTTGTAGTTTCTTAAAAAGTAGTTAAAAGTTGTAGTTTCTTAAAAAGTAGTTAAAGTGAAAAGTATTACTGTTTAGCTTTTTTCTCTATTAAAAGTAATGTTTAAAAGTTGTTAAAAGTTGTAGTTTCTTAAAAAGTAGTTAAAAGTTGTAGTTTCCTTAAAAGTACTTAAAAGTTGTAGTTTCTTAAAAAGTAGTTAAAAGTTGTTAAAAGTTGTAGTTTCTTAAAAAGTAGTTAAAAGTTGTAGTTTCTTAAATAACAAGTACACCTTAAAATGATTATATAATATAATAAGTTTTTCATTTATAAAACTTAACATATTGTCACCTACAATTTACTTAGTTATTGTAATATATTATGTTAAAAATGTGTGATAGAAAGAGAAAAAATCTAATCTGAATGAAAAAAATGATATTTACTTAACGTTTAAGTTAGAATTAAATTTTATATATTACAAAGAAAATATTATAATAAAGCAGTGACAAAGAATGTCTCGAAATTTTCTCTGAAAAATAATTCTGGTCAAATGCCAAAGCTTTTTACCTATAATTTTACACCTCTAGTGGAGTAAGTAGTACATGTAGTGGTTGGAATTTAGGTCCGGTTAATATGTTCAGTTCTGTTTTTTTATTATTTTCCTCATAATCCGTAAAGAACTTGTTCAAGTTTTTGGTAATATAATCATTAAATATGTTTAAGTATATAAAGATAGTAATAGAAAGATGGTATTGAAATTGAAAAAATTGAAACAGTATTTCAAATGCTAAAACTATACAACAAAAAGAAAAGAAAAGAATATCAATAGGAGGCTATAAGACAAACGCCATTCAATCAGAGTCACATATATACTACATTTCAATCAAGGTTATCTAATCTATTTATAATGTGAAAGCATAACTTTCTCAAATAAGGAATATTTCTTATATCATATGTAAATATGCAGAAGAAGGAACATTTAACGGTAGTCACTAAGTATATATTTGATCCTTCAATTTCCAGATTTCTAATAAAAGAATTTTCTACTCAAAATTCTTTCGTGAATAAATTTAAAATAAATATCAGAAAATGTCGGAAACAGGATCAATAGCGTAAAGAAATATTAGACCTCTAACGAGTTTGTTTCCATTCTTTTGATTTCTAGGGAAGGAAATGGCGGTTACACAATTTTTCTATTATTTAATGACTTTTACACATATTAATTTCTATTTTTAGTATTTATTATTTTTAGTCCTATTCTATATTCTTTATATTACATTTTTTTTTTTTGGTTGGCTGTTGTTTATTTTATGTTTCATTTTTTAAATTTATCTTCTTAAATTTTTGTTTTAGAATTTCAATATTTTTAATTAATTATTTTCAAAGTATTATCTTTCAATATATATATATATTTTTATAACATTTTTACCAATATTTATTTAAATATTTTAAATAAATTTCAATGTTGTTATATCTATATGTAGACAATTTTCCGTTATTAATGCTTTATTTTTTCACTATATTTTAAGCTTTTTTTCCAAATTTATTTTGTTTTCTGAATATTTTATGCCAAATCATTTTTTCTTTTTCTAAAATTTAATAACTTTTAATGTAATAATAAATCCTTCGTTTTTTTGTTGTTTTTTTTAATATTTAATATTTTTAATGCAAATATTTGGATAAATTTTTCATTTTTTTTTTGCTAAAATTTTTTAAAATTATTTGAAAAGAAATATTAGCTGAAGTTAAAAAATATTAATTTATAAATTCGAAATTATAAAAAATAGTTTTAAAAAGTTTATAATTTCATTCTTAAAATTATATAAATATATTTATATTAAATATATATATATTTAATAATATCAGTTTCGCTTTTCTATTAATAATAAATTTAATTATCTAAATATCCTAGTTAATTAAATGGTAGACTATTATAGCTACTTACTCAGAACGACTATTACTACACTAATATTTTTTTATTTATATATTATGTTTATAGTAATTGTGTATAGTCATATTAATTAATTATAAGGAAATATAATCTTTATAGGCTTATTTTTTTAATATTATTTCTAATATTCTAGATTTTGTACATATTATTATCAGCTAATTCGATAACATACTTTATACACATATGTAGTGATAATTTATATTACAAATAGTAATAAAAATATCTGAGGAGGAAAAATTCACATATTATAATCGAAATATTCTTATAATATAATATTATGAATTAAAAATTCTGAAATTACTTGTAAGAATCAACTAATCTTAACTGAAATTATGGCTAGTATATATATATATATATATATATATATGGATTTTTTGATGAAAGACTAATCCTTTGATCACAGCCTATCTTTGACAAACTCTTCCAAATCCTCTTCCCACGTATACGGTTGTAAATTGTATCTTTCTAATTATTTTTTGTATGAGAGTTTGATAAACTAGAAAGGGAATTTCTCATTATTTACAGAGATAAATCTTTATTCTAGTTTTGTCTAAAAAAAGAAAGAGGAATTTACCATCGGTCTATAAATGAGGTCTTCGACAACTTTCTCAGAAATATAATATATATTAAAAATTAAAATCTTTCTAATTTTTTTTAGGTCTTTTGTTTGAAAAGGTATGGGATAGTTGTTGTTGTTGTAGTTTTTTGTTTTTGTTTTTTGTGGGTTATATTCCTTTCTCTTTGCTTTGTAGCCTACGAAATTTTTTCAAATTTGACCCATTTAAAACCAAAATTTTATCTTTAAATCCAGGGGTGACCTGCTTCATTAAAATAAAAGAAAAAAAGAAAAAAATTAGACCTTTTTAATTATACCGATCACAACCGATTTTCATGAAACTTTCAGAAAAGGTTTGAAATGAGTTTTAGTTAATGGAAACCTTAAAATTAAATCATGCATGGCACATAAGCATATGTCTACATGGTGCTCCTCCCCCTTCATACCCCTCAACCCGTGAGTGGAGGTAATAATTATAAAAAAATTATCCATAAATGTATAAAAAATAATAAAATTGAAGCTCTGACAGTATCATTTAATTTTTACATTTTATTTATCAAATTAGGAGTATTAAAACCCTTTTTTAGGATAATTGTTTTTTTTATTTTTATTTTATTTATTTTCTTTTTATACAGTTTATTTCAAACGAGTTATATAAGCTTCATAAAAATGGAATGGGGTCGTTATAATTAAAAAGGACCAAAATATTTAAATTAAAATTAACATTTAACAAGTCATACTAGTTATCAGTCCACAATACACGTCATTTTCAAACTTTTTGTTCTCAAAACAATTTTATGGTTCATTCGCTCAATTCATTCACAAAATTTTGGCACTTGGTAAATACAAGGTTATTAATCCTTGTTTTAAGCTGGTTTATAGGATTTGCTTCATTTTCTTCAACACACACACACACACACACACATATATATATATATATATATATATTAATGGATACTTATTATAATATATTTATATTATTATTATTATATATCTATTAATAATAAATTATATTATATTATATTATTATATATTATAATATTATATATATATTTATATAGATACTTATTAACTTTATATTAAATTATATATTATATATATATATATATATATAATTATTATATATAATATATATTATTATTATTATTATATACTTAGTATATTATTAATTTTTATATATTTAAATGAAATATATAATATTATATTATATATTATATTATATATACTATATATATATTATTATAATATTAATATTAATGAGTCATTCCTCGAATTTGATTAAGATAACCTTTACTTAACTTTTAATAAGAATAGTTAAAGTTCATAATACCTCCTCTCTCTCTCTCTCTCTCTCTCTCTCTCTCTCTATATTTCTCTCCTCTCTTCTCATCTTTCTCTCTTTCTCTCTCTCTCTCTCTCTCTCTTCTCGTTTGTTTCTGATACTCCTATTATTAAGGAAGCAAATGTGTGTTGTAGGATCTTCTCTTCTTCTTCCTTTCTCTCATATCCTCTTTCTCTCTCTTACTCTCTCTTCTTCATCTTACTCTCTCTCTTCTCCTCCTTCTCTCTCTCTCTCTTGCGTTTGATTTCTATTACTCCATGAAGGAGCAAAGGATTTCCTCTTCTCTCTCATCTCTCTCTCTCTCTTCTCCTCTCTCTCTCTCTCTCTTCTTCTCTCTCTTCTCTCATCTCTTCTCTCTCTCTCTCTCTCTCCTCTCTCTTCTCGACCGAAGAATCATTGCCCTCACTCTTGCCCAACGAAGCATCTAATGCTCTTCGATCTTGAGAGTGTGCCCAACATCATTAATTATATTAATATTTATCTACACGTCTCATTGGATCTTTTAATTGATATTACAATGTTAGTACAATGCCTTTCATTAATACTCTTTAGTTGGTCACCTCTATATTTAGGATTTATATATTTATATATATATATTATATATTATTAATATTATATATATATATATATATATTAATATTATATATATATATATATATTATATATATATATATATATATATGTATATATGTTTTGGGGAGGGAAGGTATACCAGAAAGAAATCTTAAAACAGAAATGTGTAAAATAATAATAATAAATAATAATAATAATAATAATAATAATAATAATAATAATAATAATAATAATAATAATAATAATAATAATAATAATAATAATAATAATAATAATAATAATAATAATATTAAAATAATATTAATAATATCGCTTATAACCGCATCTTCATCCGCAGTCAGACCTTTCCTAAAATCCACATTCGTGCCAAATATGTGTGGATTTGCACATGTTTATATCTTATCATGACCTAACTACAAATCAAGATATCTTCTTTATAACGCAATGTTTCATTATTTATATTACAAAATAATATGAGAGAAAGATTTGTATCTCGGTAGTCGGCAAAAAAATATTTTAACAAAACGTTGAATTATTCCTGCTCTTTTCAATCACTCTGATGCTACTCTACATGATGTAAAAGAGAGCTGCAACAAAAAATTTAACATAAGAAAATTGAATAGTAATATTAATATTATATCCACGAGATATAATATTTGCTTATTTTCTGTTGCTCATCTAGGTGTGGTTAGCATGTATCTTAGCTATAGTTTTTTTGCTTTTGGTGGTAGCCTAGTTGGTGTATACTATGTAAGATATTGATAAGCCCTAAGGTGCTAAGGTCTTTTCAATGTCCTCCGGTCATATTGGAATTTGGTGATATGCTCTTTGAACGTCTATTTTGATGAAGATTTGTTGATCCATGTAGGCTTTGAAAGAGACTTTGAATGTGAGGAAGTGGATGCCCATCTCTTTTTGTAGTAGCATTAAAAGATTTGCAATCACCACAATGCCTCCACGTTTCTGGGATTTTCTTTGGCACCAGATGAGCATGTTGTTACTCTAGTTGACTAGGATAGTCTCGATAGGCCAGTATGGCTTCTTACTCTCTTTATACTTTTAATGTCTAATGTTAAAGCATATAGGGCCTCCGTTATGATTCTAATTCTCGTCCTGTTAGCTGTGACCGATTTAATTTTCATCCAACTATTTTCAATTGAAATGAAAGTACACCACCAATGTAAAAGAGAATAAACTTGTTGGAGTAGGAAAGCTTGGCCCTCAAAATAGATCAGGCATTAATTGAATAATCTTTACCAGCGCCATTGAAGCTCTAAAAATATACGAGAAAATAACTATAAGATTGAGTTATACCAATATTTAATTGAAAATCTTTTTTACAATACTGAGATCGCTTAGAAAAGTGTTATTTATCCCTATCAAGGTATAATAGAAAAAGTTATATAAATCATGTTCAGATGCAGATTATATGTTCCATAGGATACTTTGAAGTGTACTGGACACGATTTTTTTAATTTCCCAAAAGCTACTGTAATGATGTTATCACAGTAGCAATCTTTCTGACATCCACAACATACAACTTGAAGTTTTATACTTCATGTTCCTTGACGGCAATTGTGAAAGATAATACTACTCAATCACTTTTAAAGGTGACTAGCCTAAATAGACGACTAAGGGAAGATGGCCGACAACGACATCAAACAATATTCCTCAGTATACAAGCCTCGCTCGCAGCGTTTAAGGTTTAGGTAGGTGAGGTTAGGTATAGGTTAGGATTATTTAGGTTAATAGTTAGGTTTACAATTAGGGTTCAGTCTCTAGGTTCATCGGCCTAAGTTTAGGTTCACCTCCGTAAAGCCCACCGGCCTATAGGGTTAAGGGTTCAAGGTTAGTGTGTAGAAGCGTTTAGGTGTGAGAGTTTAATGTTTGCTGGGTATTCGTTAGAGAAATACGTCGGTAATGATGAACCAGGATGGTTGTTGTATTTTTGTTATTTTTTTTGGCGAAATGTCGACCGATTGAACCTGTGCAGAGTCCATTGTTCCATGCGAGCATCTTGGGACTTAGTCTTCGCTCTTTAAAAGCGCGACTTAAAGGATATACATGGGGTTTGGGACACAAAGGAGGTCACATTGAGAGAAAAGTGTCCTTGAGGAACTGGGCACGTAATAATCAGAGTAGGACTGAGGGAAATGTCGAACTTAGCTGACGTAGTTACTACTACGTACAGCTAGCTACTACTGATCTCTACTACTACGACTGACTAGCTCATCTGAGGTTAGCTACTGAATACGTTTACTACTAGTACTTACTTACTACTGACTACGCTACTCACTACTGACTACTGACTACTGACTACTGTGTGAATAATAAAAGAGACAGAGAACAGAAATAAGAATAAAATACAAAAGTTAATTTTGTTATTTGCTGAATGGTAAAAAGAAGCATAGAGTGACCACTAGATGCGCCTGTCGAATATGAGATTAATAGAATGGGCGGAGATGGTGGCAGAAAGGGAACCAGTCCCCACAAAATTGAAATGTCGTTAAAGGTTAGAGTCACCAGTGGTACAAAAGTCCAAGAGGCCGACATGTTTACAAGGAATGAACCAACCTGGGTCACGTAATTTACAATAGGAAGTGAAAATTGGTTGTTTAAGAACCAATTCCTGCATTCCGACTTGCAGTTTGTTATTAGTTTTAGATCTTAAAATGGTTGAAGTTCAGATATGTCTGAGTTTTAGTGAACGTGGATGGTTTGCCTTCTTGCATTAATGGTCAAGCGATAGATATCCCGAAATGTGAGATCGATTAATATCCGAGAGAAATTGGATCGACGCATTGTTTATTCGTTGGCTAACTGTTCTGTTCCATGTGCCAGTGCTTCGAGGTGAACGGTTTGTTTCGGGTGAGTGCTGAGAATATTTGGTTACTCTTGTAGTAGTGGGAGGTAAGGTAGATCACATTAAACAATGTGATTAAGAAGTGCATTAGAAATCTTTGTTAATTTGATAAAATATATCATTGGCTAAAAATACGAATTGTTTAGACTCTATTTTGGATGAAATGACGAAACACTTTTGGGATGTCGGATTGGATGCATGATTGGATCAGGATTTTGTTTTCAGAAGGGTAGGGGCCACTGTTTTCTAAGAGGGGGCCAGAGGGTGCCGCAGGAGGGGGCCAGACGGAGGGCCAGATGGGCTTAATTCTCCAGAGTACAGATATTTCTTTCTGTTATTTTATTTATTTATAATTGTGTTATTTGAGAGGGAATTGTAAGTCAAGACTATAGTTTCATTAAAAGGATTCCTGGATGGGGGTGGTTGTGGGATGGTGGTATCGTGTAAGCCCGGTTCTTAACCCGCATCCCGTGTGAGAGCGCAGGCTGATTGATGAGAATGTCTATGATTGGACAATAGTGAGAGGTGAGGTATCGTTACTGTTGGCATGGTATGTCTTCTTTTAGAAGCTCAAAAGAGAACACCAGGTATTAGGATCTTCTCGAGAATTTATTTGCTTCGTTTTTTGTGCGTAGAAGCCAGAAAAAGAAAGTTAAACCAGGTTGATAATGTAAGAGTAAATTGAGCATACAAATGATGTAAGGTGTTAACATTGGCCTCGTTGGTTCATTTGTGAGTTTATAAAAGTTAAGGAGATTGGTGTTTAGAGGAAATTGTGGATATAAAAATTGGTTGAAGAGATTTTCTCTCCGCATATTTGCGGACTGTTGTTCAAATTCTTGAGGTAATTTACGTCGGAATAGTTCAACAGTTGAGAAAAAAATGACATCCGGCAGTGGGTCACTGAGACTTAGATATGATGAGCGGATATATTATATAATATTATATACTACTTATATATATATATATATAATTAATTTATATTACTCTATCACCCTTACCATTATATTATATTATATTATAATTATTTATAAATATATATTAATGTATATATATAGGTATATTATAGTATATTTTATATTTATACTATATATAATATAATTGGAATTAGTTAAATAATTTAATTACTTTAAAAGAATAGAAAATTTCATTTTTATTTTTGTTCACAAATTATAATTCACTGCCTTGATAAAGAAAAAAATTTACTTTTTTGAAAAATTAAAATTTTATCCACGATAATTTACTTTAAATTTTCTTTTAGCCAAAAAAAAATTCATACAGAATTTTATATAATAATTACCTAATTTTTAAGATAAATAATAAAATATTACTTTAAATACATGAATAGCTTTTACATTTGTTTCTATTATTTATGATATAATGATCAAATTTTGAAACTTATTTTCCCGCCATTATATTTGGGTTCCCGCCCTTTTTTTCCCGCCTTATTTTGGTATTTTCTACTCTCTTATTTCATATGTCAAGGTCCCAAATTTGGAAATTATTGATATAAAGAAACATGGATAGTGACGCAGATAAGTCTGGTATATATGTGACACTTGTACTATCAAAGGGCAGGCAATAATTTCTTTAAAAAAATTTAAATCGTGATATTAATATATAGTACAGTATGTTGTTACTAATACTATAATAAAATATATATATTATATATATATATATTTATATATGAATAAAACATATTATATAAGCAAAAAATAAACCTTATCATTTACTATAGTATATAGTATATATATATTAGTTAGTATATATAGTTATATTATATTTATATTATCTATTATAATATTATATATATATATTTATACTATATTATAATATATTTATATATCTATATTTAATCATATGTATTTAATATATTATAAAAATGAAAACAATATCATATTATAAGATAAATTTATATATATAATTATATATATATAATATATATATAATATATATTTATATATATATAAAATATAATATATATTAATTATATATATTCAAATGTATATTATTATAAATATAATATAATTATATTATAATGTTATTATAATAAAATTGTTATGTTATATTAATAAAGATATATATACATTAGAGATATATTATTAAGTATATATATAAATAATAATATTGTATATTTTATATATTGATATATGATATTTTATATACTATATATATAATATTATATATATATTATATTATGATCTAATTATAATTATATATATCCTATATATATTATATAATATATATATATATAATACTATTTATGTGGGGCAGAAAGAAAGGCACAAAAAAAATAAACTCAATTAGAGGAAAACATATAAATTACTAAATCAAAAGCCGACACGTATTGTCCCGCTGTTTTGAGACTGTGCAATTCATAGAAAGATATGAAATAAAAATAGAAGACAGTGAGTGTTCCAGATTTTATCAATGGGGTATATGTAAGAGCGATTTAGTCAGGGGGGGGAGGGGTGTGAAAGTTGGAAGGAGAAAGGAAGAGAATATGTGGGACAGACTAGCCGCACACGCTTTCCTAAGAGGAGGAGGTACTTGACTAGAAAGTTCAGAATTGGAGAAAACGTTGTAATAACCATAAGGAAAGAGGTGCAGTAGTTCGGCTGTCTTGTATGTTTTGGAAGAGATTTTGACTTGTATTAGGAAAAACTTATGGTACGAGGCATGGTTTAAATTAGGAGGACCCCCACCACCACTTTTGGGGCACGAAACCAATTATGGTTTTCTCTGTATGTCAGTTTCTCCAAGGCCAACGAAACGGTATTAACCATTTGGTTATAAGCTCCGCACACTTCGAGGATATTCAGTTATTTGCTGCATTCAAAATGAAAGTGCAATGAAGGGTTGAGATATCATCAGCATAAGAATGGATGAATAATAAAGTAGCAGAGAGAGAAGGTCATTAGAGAAAATTTGAAAATTAATTAGAGATTTGATAGAATGCTGAGAAACACCACAAATGATATATTTGAATGATGAAAGGTGAGCGTCGACAATGACTTTAATACAATGACCTGAAAGGAGAATGGAGTATACTCATAGAACGATGGATGCCGAAAGAGAAGGTTTAGAAATCAAAGCTTGTGCCAAACTCTGTGGACCTATGGGTCGACTTTTGTAAAAATAAAATCTGGTTATTTAGAGTTTCTGTAACGAATCCAACAAAACTTAACCTAACCTAACTTAACTTAACCTAACCTAACCTAACCTAACCTAACCTAACCTATTCTAACGCCTGTGGTGAGCTGTACAGGAAATGTTTTTGATATGTCGACCCATTTTCCTGTCTACCTATTTTCCCGTCTGCCATTTAGGCTAGTCCCCAACTCTGTTGAAAGCTCTCGATATGTCAAGCGCCATTACAAAAGTTTTACCGCAATGCCCAAAATCAAATGACCAAGAGCTATACAGAATGGAAAGAGGATCACAAATCTAGCGCTTTTTATGGAAACCGTTAAATGAATATAATATCCTGTTCAGGATAAATGCAAAATCTTTTATCCAGGTTAAAGTGATCCTTTTTTTCGCACAGGCTGGATGAGCTTGAGCTGGTAAGCTTCCAAAAGAGAGAATTGGTTGAAATTGACAGAAACAAACGAAATAACTTACCAAGGAATATGATTTCGTCACTTTTTTATTTTTTTATTTTTTATTTTTATACTTTTTTTTTGTCATATCACGGGTTCGAAAATAAAAAAAAAAACGGAGTGGATTTAATTTTTTCATATAATCTTTGTGAATGAGTTATTCGTTGTGAACAACTTTACCCATCTATAAATTATATATATATATATATATATATATATATATAATATATTTATATATTAATATATATAATATAATAATATATATATATTATATATATATATATATATATACTATATATAGTAGCGGGAGTGATGGGAGTTATCTCTTCTTGTTCCTCCAATTCCCAACGGGTTTCAGTTGAGATTCTTTTAAAGCTTCTTGTAATGACTTCCGTTTTACGTTAAGAAACCTACATAGCACCGGTTATGTTGCTTTGCCGTTGGAAGTCGCTTCTTCACCACTATGAAGCCAATGTATTACGCTTTGGTACGTCGAGACTAATGAACCAGGAACCTAAATCGTTACAACTCTTTTATAGTTATCTCTTTAATGGGAGAGTAAAACAACTTGATATTTTTTGGTTATTTATTAAGATTTACATTCGAATTATATTCAACATCCTTGTTGCAATGCTTACGTTTTTAATAAAGAAAAAAGGTTATGTACAAAAATCTCGTCGAACTAGTCTCGAGCAAATGAAACCAAATTATGGCGGCAAAATGAAAAGAAAAACGCGCGAACTCATTTTGCATAATAAAAATAGGCAAAAAAAAAAAAAAAATCAAATATAATGCACCAAATAGCATAAAAAAAACATCATTATGTTAACATATATCACAAAATAAGTTGTATGTAATACAAATCACAGATATAAATTACAATCTAAGCATGGAAAAAGTATTATTCGACAAAATAGGTTTACAATGAATTTCATTTTCTTTAATTAAGATATAAGCAACTTTTTATTAAGACTTTTATTTCAAACTTAAATAAATAATAATAACAACTAATAATATATATATATATATATATATATATATATAATATATATATATATATATATATATATATAATATATATATATATATATATATTCTATAATATATTTTATATATATATATTATAATATATATATATACTTCCAACATGTCCCCAGATGGGGTAGATGCACAAACATGACACCAGAAACAGAACAGTAATTACAACCATGACGGCTTACAACATTGCGACAGACTCCCACTTTGTTATCTCGTCAATGTTAGGATTCATCCCCTAGGTCAGACATGCAAAATTTCCCCCTCACAAAACCCCGCCATTCACTCCTATTATGCACCATTCCTCTCGCTTGAACTAAATTCACATTCCTTTCTTTAAGACACTCTTTTACTGACTTAATCCACTTTTTCTTAGATCTCCCAGCCGATTGATTCCCAGCACACTTACCTCTATACATCCGCTTAAAAAACTGACTGTCATCAATCTTTTCCATATGACCAAATCATCTTAATATACTCCTTTTTTTTTTTATTTTTCCATTCACGCCTATCTTCACACCACACAGCTCCCTGAGGCGCTCATACCTCATTCTATCAATTCTTCTCACACCTAACACGCCCTTAAGATGATCCATCTGATCAGACTCACCTTAGATCTATACCTCTTATTTCACCCATAGTCCCTTTGCATTCACCGAATATCTAATTGCATCAGCCACCTCCCTAACACTCAACTTTCCTGCTACACTCGGCATCATCCGTTCCCTTTTCATCAACATATACCTTAAATATTTAAACTCTGATACTTGTTCCACTTGTTCACCATCCAACACGATTTCACACTGTGGACCATCTTCACCCACCACCATCTCCGTATATATATATATATATATATATATATATTATATATATATATATATATATTATATATATATATATATATATATATATATTTAAGAGATGGTGATTGAGTAGAGCCCACAGTGTGAAATCGTGTTGGATGGTGAACAAGTGGAACAAGGTTCAGAGTTTAAATATTAAGGTATATGTTGATGAAAAGGAACGGATGATGCCGAGTGTAGCAGGAAAGTGAGTGTTTTAGGGAGGTGGCTGCATAGCAATTAGATATCGCGTTGAATGCAAAGGGACTTAATGGGGAAATAAGAGTATAGATCTAAAGGTGAGTCTGACAGATGGATCATCTTAAGGGCGTGTTAGGTGTGAGAAGAATTGATAGAATGAGGTATGAGCGCCTCAGGGAGCTGTGTGGTGTGAAGATAGGCGTGAATGGAAAAATAAAAAAAAAAAGGAGTATATTAAGATGATTTGGTCATATGGAAAAGATTGATGACAGTCAGTTTTTTAAGCGGATGTATAGAGGTAAGTGTGCTGGGAATCAATCGGCTGGGAGATCTAAGAAAAAGTGGATTAAGTCAGTAAAAGAGTGTCTTAAAGAAAGGAATGTGAATTTAGTTCAAGCGAGAGGAATGGTGCATAATAGGAGTGAATGGCGGGGTTTTGTGAGGGGGAAATTTTGCATGTCTGACCTAGGGGATGAATCCTAACATTGACGAGATAACAAAGTGGGAGTCTGTCGCAATGTTGTGAAGCCCGTCATGCTCTCTAATTAACTGTTCTGTTTCTGGTGCATGTTGTGCAATCTACCCCCATCTGGGGACATGTTGGAAGTATATATATATATATATATATATATATATATATATATATATATATATATATATATATAATATATATATATTTTAAATATATATATTATAATATATTATTATTATATATTAAATACAAATATATAGTTTATAATTATTATTTAAAATTTGAAATAAAAGTCTTAATAAAAAATTGCTTATATCTTAATTAAAGAAAAATGAAATCATTTAACCTACTTTAAAGCGAAATAATACTTTTCCATGCTTAGATTGTAATTTATATCTGATTTGGATTAGATACAACTTATTTTGTGATATATGTTAACATAATGATTGTTTTTTTTATGCTATTTGGTGCATTATATTTGATTTTTTTTTTTTTTTTCCTTTTTAAAATAAGGTTGAGGTTTCGTTTGTAAAATGAAAACTTGACTCGAGCGTAAGGCATCGAGAAAAATTAAAAAATGTTTAAAAGTAATGTATTTAACGTAAGGTCAGCTACTCGTTTATATATATTAAAGATGATGTTTAATAAAAATTAACCAAAAACAATATAGTTTTTTAACTCTCCCATTAAAGAGATAACCATAAAAGAGTTCTAACGACTTATATTGCTGGTTCACCTAGTCTTGACGTACCAAAGCGTAACATAAAGCTCCCTGGTTGTGAAGAAGCGACTTCCAACGGCAAAGCAACAGAGCCGGTGTTGTCTATTTAGGTTTATTAACATAAAATGGAACTCATTATAAGGAACTTCAAAAGAATCTCAACTGAAACCCGTGTGGAATTGGAGGAACAAGAAGAGATAAACCAAGACTAATACTCCTACTAAATATATATATATATATATATATATATATATATATATATATATATATATATATATATTATATATATATATAATATATATATATATATTATATATATATAATATATAATTTATAGATATTGTAATGTCACAACGAATAACTCATTCACAAAGATTAATATGAAAAAATTAAATCCACTCCGTTTTTTTTTTTATTTTCGAACCCGTGATATGACAAAAAAAAAGTATAAAAATAAAAAATAAAAAAATAAAAAAGTAAGGAAATAAAATTCCTTGGTAAAGGGCGGGGGTAGCGGGGTTGGAGTAAGTTATTTCGTTTGTTTCTGTCAATTTCAACCAATTCTCTCTTTTGGAAGCTTAACCAGCACGGGCGCTCATCAGCCTGTGCCGAAAAAAAAGGACCATTCTCAACTCGATAAAAGATTTTGCATTTATCCTGAACAGGATATTATATTCATTTAACGGTTTCCATAAAAAGCGCTAGATTTGTGATCCTCTTTCCATTCTGTATAGCTCTTGGTCATTTGATTTTGGGCATTGCGGTAAAACTTTTGTAATGGCGCTTGACATATCGAGAGCTTTCAACAGAGTTGGGGACTAGCCTAAATGGCAGACGGGAAAATAGGTAGACAGGAAAATGGGTCGACATATCAAAAACATTTCCTGTACAGCTCACCACAGGCGTTAGATAGGCTTAGGTTAGCGTTAGGTTAGGTTAGGTTAGTAAGTTAAGTTAGGTTAGGTTAAGTTTGTTGGATTCGTTACAGAAACTCTAATAACAGATTTTATTTTTACAAAAGTCGACCCATAGGTCCACAGAGTTTGGCACAAGCTTTGATTTCTAAACCTTCTCTTTCGGCATCCATCGTTCTATGAGTATACTCCATTCTCCTTTCAGGTCATTGTATTAAAGTCATTGTCGACGCTCACCTTTCATCATTCAAATATATCATTTGTGGTGTTTCTCAGCATTCTATCAAATCTCTAATTAATTTTCAAATTTTCTCTAATGACCTTCTCTCTCTGCTACTTTATTATTCATCCATTCTTATGCTGATGATATCTCAACCCTTCATTGCACTTTCATTTTGAATGCAGCAAATAACTGAATATCCTCGAAGTGTGCGGAGCTTATAACCAAGGTTATTCTTTCCGGAACAGAGGGTTTGGCCTTGGAGCAACTGACATACAGAGAAAGCATAATTGTTTTCAGTGCCCCAAAAAGTGGTGGTGGGGTCCTCTATTAACCTGCTCGACATAATTTTCTATACAAGTAAATCATCTTCCAAAACATACAACTGACAGCCGAACTACTGCACCTCTTTCCTTATGGTTATTACAACGTTTTCTCCAATTCTGAACTTTCTAGTCAAGTACCTCCTCCTCTTAGGAAAGCGTGTGCGGCTAGTCTGTCCCA
>JABUQX010011324.1:20000-25000 GCA_015478945.1 Trachelipus rathkii | reverse complement strand
CATGTCCAGTAGTATGGAGATGTCAACTGTGGGCCAAGCCCATATCTCTAGCAACCCGGCACCGATGGTTTACATGGGAGCCCATGCTTATACCCATGTTTCGGGGCCACAAGGGGCAATTTCAACAAGCTCTGTATATGGTAGTAATGTACCCTATTATGCAGCCATGCCCCAACGCAGTCTAATGCAAGGCCAGAGTCCCCAAAGCTATGTAGAGATGCCTTGCATGCCTTCCCGACACTATACAAGCCTGTCTTATGACCCAGGTCCATATAGTAGTAGGGGAGGGGTACTGCCGTGTGATACATTCCAGAGTGACAGTTCCCTAATCAAGGAAGGATCACCACCATACACTCATGAAGGTGATTACATAAGTAGTAGGGAAGCTCATGTCAGCCCTCGCCCTGTACAAGTTCCTTTTTCATACCCTTTGCTTTCAGATACAAATAATACAGACACTAATGAACTTACAAGTCAAGATTCTCAGTATTCCCTTAGTAAAATTAATCAAAGAATAGAACACATTCATTCTTTAATAGCTAATATACAAAGAATCCTAAATCATAATAGTGTCTCACTTTCACAAATTAAAAGTGCTGAATATTACATATCAAGGGCTTCCAATATGTTAAATATTCCCTGCAGAGGGGGTGCTGATATGAATTCCATAGCTACTGGAGTACACATGTCTAAATGTCATAAGTGTGAAAGATATGGCCACGATGATAGAGAATGTATATTCAGAGAATATTGTAGTTCCTGTGGAGACTATCACCCGCGCGGGAGCCAACTTGCCTGCCGTTGAACTACTTGGGATTATTCACACCCAATGGCTTTGATGAGAATTAAATTTATTAAGGATAAGCCAATGAGAGAAGGCAAAGTACAGAGAGAGAAAATATTTGAGAAGTCAGAGACTACTCCTTCCATTTCTCTTTCTGCTAATCCCTCTTCCTCCACTGTCTCGTCCTGTAAAAGTAATATAACTCCTCCTATTGGCGTCCATGTCCCTCATTCTTATAATTTGTCTCGTCAATTGTGTGTACCATGTCCTACTCTTAAGTCTTTACATACTTCTGTACATGTAAATGTAATTCGTCCTCAGTGTAATAATAATTGTGATAATGTTTTGTCTACTGTAAATACACATTATAATATTACACCCACTAATAATAAGCGTGTAAAGATAAACCCTTCTTCACAGCGTCCTTCTTCAGCTCCAGTACATAGCTCCGGCCGCTACATGCATCAGCATGTAGGGACTATGGACGAAGCTGCTGCTTATCCTCTTTCTCAGGACCAACCTGTGTCCTCCTATGAGAATTACACTCCTTATACTAATGAACAAGCTCAAACTTATTACACACACTCTGAAAATAACATGGATCAAAATTTTCAGGGGGCGTTATGAATCTGACTTCAACTCATAACTGCCCCACCTCTCTCGGAGTCGATAGTATAAACGCTATAGATTCCCCTATGTCTTTTCTAATAGAAGACACTCCTTCTTCCTTACCATACTCTTACATACTTACCACTTCTAATCATATGAAACCAGGAGTTTTATATGGACTTCCTTTCCAACTTACTTTTAATTTTACCAATGTCATTAAAACGGTAGCTTTGACCGACACAGGCGCTTCTCGCTCAATTCTTAAAGAGAACCTTTTCCGGCAACTATACAATAATGCGGGTAATAAAACACATCCTATTTTGCACAAATCGGATATTATATTAAAGTCCATATCTGGACAAGAGTTGAAAATAATAGGAAGAACAGAACTGTTAGTATTAATTCATGGTAAGTCGTTTAAATGTAATTTCTATGTAGTCCCAGACACTACATCGTTTCCTTTAGATGTTTTAATAGGAACCGACATACTAAAAATTTTGCCTCTTATGATAAACATAAGACGAGATAGTGTCTGTTTTGACGATATTAGTGGTAAAACTATAGATTCCGTTAAAATTAATAAGAAAAGGATACAAGAGCACGAAGGATGCTCCTCTTTCCTTAAACAATCTCCAAAGTTTTCCACACCACAAAGGTATATTAGTGGGCACAGGTACAGACAGGTCTTATAGTCAAGCCCTTAAGTCTACGCCTCCCCGAAAGGACATAGAACAAAAAAATAAAGTAAATTATAATGTATTACGTTCAAACACTATCCCATATATAAGATGCGCGTCGCACAGGCTGAGCCACATACGCTAATCGACCCAGTAGCGTGTATATACTACACCGTTTTAGAGTCTCGTTGTTCCGTTTCTCCACTGCTTCCAGCGAATATCGCTAGAATTAAATTTTTATCGCTCCTCTAATGATAGAGGCTGCTCGAACAACTTGTATCGCTCCTCCCCCGGAGGCTGCTTGACTACTCCTGCTCCCACCATGGGGGAGTACGGAGAAAACCACAGTCCTACTAATTGTGTATCGAATTTCGGTCATTTTGGACAGAGCACCGCAGTAGCTCCTCCAAATAGGGTTTATCCACCTTCGCCTATGTCACCAAGTGGTGGCTATAGCCGAAGCGCCGCAGTACTTTCTCCGCACCAAGCACCGCTATCTAGCCGTGAGCGGAATACTGCGACTCCTTTTCCTAACAGAACTCTTCCGTCTTTATACGCTTCACCCCTTAGTGAAGGCAATAAGGGCTACGTTGAGTCTCCTAGTAATACTAAACTTCATAGTAATTATGGCCGGAGCACCGGTGTGTCTCCCTCCATAAGAGGTAATCCACCTCAATTTACATCATCTCCTGGTAATCCAGGTAAGTCATGTTTCCAAAATAGCTTGCCCAGTGGCATCTTTTCAAGTAATAATGCAGGAAGTCATAAATTTAAGATGTATTCTTCACATCCTGATACATTTTATACAGGTGAGTACCGTAATGGAATTAGTTCAGGTCGGAGCACCGCACTGCACCCCAGTGCAACACCTTGCACCCCTGTGCACACTAGTCTTAAAGATTAAAAATTGCTTTGCACCGCAGTGCACCCCAGTGCAACACACTGCACCCCAGTACACACTAGTGTAAAAGCTCAAAAATTGCATTTCCCTTCAGTGCACCCCAGTGCAACACCCTGCACTCCAGTGCACACTGGTGTAAAAGCTCAAAATATGCATTGCACCTCAGTGCACCCCAGTGCACCACACTGCACCCCAGTGCACCCTGGTGTAGAACCTCAACAAGTGTATTGTACATCACCACGTGCCAATCTAGGTCGGTGTACACCAATGCAATCTTCATATAACACTAATAAGTCTCAATTTAATGCACCACAAGGTCAGTTAAACTTGAACTTTCCAGTACAACCACCTCCAAGTCCCTATCCTCGGAGTGTAAATTATAATAGTGTCTATCACAGTACTTGCATGCCTAATAGAGCCACCAAGGTGTCACCTCGTATAGGAGCACCACTGCCTCATAATTTAATTGAGCGTCCTGTCACAAGTTATCCTAGTCCTAGGTCGGATTCTTTTCAGACATCAATGATTATAAATAATGAGCAGTTTAACTCTCCAGGGAATCGGTGTCGTTCTGTAGTTCCTACCTTGGAACATACTAATTATTATTCGTCCCTTTCGGATGAAATGGATAATATAGATAATATGGAAAAAGGTTTAACTGCTGAAGAAGTAGTACAGCATCAGAAGAAATTGTTTAGACAGTACAATAATAGTAAGCGAGTACACTTTCACCAAAATGAGGTAAGTAAAGCTCCAGTACACAATTATGGATACACTTTTAAACACGCTTCTGAACCTACTCCCTATTCTTCTAATTCCTTTACTACCCTTCCTAATTCTTTACAGGAAATTAATACAATTTCACATCCAGCATTTAAAATTACGGCTCCGGAACTCCGGCTCCGCCTCCAGCATTTTAAAATTGCTCGGCTCCAACTCCGGCTCCGGCTCCGGCATTTTAAGATTGTTCGGCTCCGGCTCCGGCTCCGGCTCCGACCTCTAGTTATAATTCCTTTTCTATTTACAAATATGAAATCATTAATTCTCTGTTACAAAATTTTTATGGTTTGATGAATTGAATGTTTGTTAATGACATTCTTTATTAACTTAGAATTAAAAACAGAAAATATTTTATAGTAAATAAGATTTTTAAGAAATACAGAAAAAGAATAATTCACTTTCTTCCTAAATTTTAATACAATTCAATTTCGAACGATGAACTGCCTGTACATTTACGTATAATAATTTTACTTAAAAGTTTTTTTAATTTTTTTTTAAAAACGGAAAAATTATATTTCAGTTTCAAATTAAAGTTTAAAATATTTCCTCTTTGAACTATGAGCTGCCTGAACGTATGTAATATAATTTTATTAAAAACATTTTTTATTTAAAAAAAAAAATATTATATTTCACTTTCTTCCTAAATTTTAAAATAATTTCCTTTTGAACTGCTTTAGCATATGTACCATAAATTTATCCAGAACAATTTTCTTAAAAATAAAACTTCTTCAATAAAATCCTCCTTTAGCGATCTCCTAAGATCCAATTTTATTACTTTTTAAAGCAAAAAATAAGCTCTCAATATTCACTTGACAAGGATGGAAAGCTGTAATTGTGTAAGCCACATCTTGAAAAATTTTAGGATAGTAGGGAAATCCTCTTTAATAACTGTTATTTTATTTCCGTTGATTTTATATTTCGTCTAATTTGCCTTGTGGAATTTCTAAATGTATATTTTCTAGAGTATTTTATGCGTTAAAGGGTTTTTACTGGTAGATGGTCTTTTTTCAATCGCTTTTCTGCATGATCCAATTGGTCAAATTTTACCTCTTCATCTGACAAGATACCACAAGGGAGGATTCCTGAAACTGCTGAACTATCTGACTCCGACCCAGATTTCTCGATAGTATTATTCATCTTAAGTCCTAGTTCACAAAGAACATTCTAGCTTTTAATATAAGATCTTCAGTTCTGAGGAAGGTTCTGAACTGTGGAGGACCAACAAAGATGGCCGACAAAAATATTTGTT
>JABUQX010011324.1:0-15000 GCA_015478945.1 Trachelipus rathkii | reverse complement strand
TAAAGTAGTTGCCGAAACTCTCTTAAATAGAGTCATCTTGCATCATTCCGTACCGGAAATCCTCATAACAGACCGAGCTGCTGAGTTCACGTCAGAGTTTTTCAACGAAGTCTGCAAAACTTGGAACATTAAAAATCGAACTATTGCCGTCAGACATCCAGCGAGCAACAGTTTGGTTGAAAGAGAAAATAGACGTATAGTATCAGAAGGATTACTTGCGTCATTCGTTCATCCACACAAGGACACGACGACTGGGGAAAATAATGCTTTTGCGCAAAATTTCCCTCTAAATTCTACCTATAACTCTTCTATCGGTAATACACCACATTTTCTGGTCCATTTTTATGTTCGTAGGCTACCCTACGACCTCCCTGACTATGTTTCTCCTTTTGTAATCAACAAAACAAGCCTTTAAAGGTCATTCTATAGTGACTTTAAGATGCGGAAAGGCCGAAAGAGCATCGCCATCCGCGAATTGGAATCGTCAGAAATTAGAAAAACAGGAAAACATTTAAAATCGCCCATACATCGAGAGAGCATCAAAGGCTCCTATACGTACTCTATACGATGTTCGGGATTGACGTCTATTTACTTGCTTGTGACCATCCCCATTTAATCTCCGATAAGAGATTCAAGAAATTGGAGTCCTTACTTGGTTGTTAATGTTCTTAAATTTTAACAAATATCTCCTCAGATGTCTTGTTACAAATAGAGAATTTGAAATCTCATGTGGTTGATAACTTAAAAAGTTCTTCCAAGGCGCAATGTGTTCAAAACAATTCGGACAATATATTTTCGTCCAGTTGGCAAATCTCCTATGAAATCCTATCACATCGAGTAATCCTCTCATTTCAGCTGCCCGAGAAATCTTGTCCAGCGTGTTTTTTCTGCGGCCGCCTCCCTACTACCACCTGCTCGACGCCTGTCGTCCTCGTGGAGGGGGCCCTTCTTTTGGATACTCATTCGTATAACATTGATGAATGAGCGAGTATTATCCTGGAGCTATCACAGAGCAACAGCTTTTTGAATGTTGTGTCTAAGAGGTTTGGTCAAAGCCCATCAACATCAGGTGCAACAACAACGACTCCGAGTTCAGCAACACCAACCAATGCAACAACAACTCCGAGTTCAGCAACATCACCAGGTGTCACAACGGCTATCGCCAGTACAACAGCAACAATACCGAGGACAACAACATCAAAGAGATGTAACTCCTATCTCTCCTGAATCTTCGTTACCTCCTTCGGTACAGTCTTCCCCCAAGACAAGTTCATCATACTCCCCATCAACAAACAACCCAAAGAGTTCCAGTCCGATTCATCTTTGCACAAATCCAAATGGAAGTTTTTAATCCTTTTTAACCCATCCTTACGAACAGAAATTTTCTTATAGCTCTCCACGCTTGTCTTCTCCCTTCTCTCATACCTATTTGTCTCTGGTCAGAGTTCTATGCATTGTTCTCCTCTTCTTTCTAGGCGTGTTCTTCTACTCATATTAGTAGTGGTCCTATTACTTCGCTCCTCATGACCAACAACAAAGGTAGAGAAGCGCTATTGAGATATTATGAAATGAATACCGTATATTATTCACAAGATCTTCGCCACTTCTTCTACTTTCTGAAGTAAACTTGTATTAAGGATGATGTACAAATGACTCTCTTCCTACCGTGTCCTCATCCACAATTTAGAGGTCCTCGTGCAAATTCCTCCAATGAGACTACAGCAGTCATACGAGACGAGGTTCTCCTCCTCCTCTCAATTAATCTCGAATTCACTTCTTTCCATGTCAGTTGAATGCCGCGTACTATGTTCTGGACTCCTAGATCCTAAATGTCGTTCTCAGATCTGATTTCGACTATTTAGACAGTTCCCCTTAGTATCGTGCCCATAGTTAGCACCTCCTGAAATTACCCAATTGATATTCGATGAGACATTCCTCTGCTTTTAATCCTTTTTAAATCAAGAGAGTTCTCCCCTTCATTGCCTCACTAGAGTTCAAGTGAGACGGTCCTACTCTTATATTGTCTTTCTAAAAATCAAGAGAATATTCCTTCTGAATTGACACCTAGACTTCACCTCCTAAATTACCTTCCGAAGCCTTTCACGCCAAATTCCACCAGTGTTTTCTTGATTAATTCTAGCACCCTATCTAGTTCGAGCAAAGGAATGTAGTCCTCGTGCGTTAAACATTTATTACACCCTTTCCATTCTACTCCTATAACAGATGTACAAACTCCTTCTTCTAATATTTTACCTCAAACTCCCTACTTATCCTCCACTACCTGTTGAATTTTCTACGGATTTATTACCACGCTACTGGTAGCTATTCTAGAACCATGAAACATAAACCAAAATCATATTCATAATACAAAACCATAGGACATATTTTTAAAAAGTTTTAGGTTGCATAACTGGTTTTTATTGCATAATCAAGCAGCACGTTCGCTCCTCCTTTGTCTAGGACAATTTTATTAATTATTTACCACATTAGGCAACACTCATATTATATTCGTTGTTCATTACTCATATTTATTCAACGTGATTCTTGAAGTAAGTATGAGAGAACTGTAAATTATGTATAATAGTTAGTTTTTAACCGAAGGTATCAATCTACATTCGTGTGTTCACCGCGCGAGTTGGAATATAGTAAGGAAAGTAATTCGAACTTTTCGTGTGTTTGTATGCGCGCGGTAATTTCGGACTCTTTAGTACGTAAGTTACATGAGATATAAGTTGTAATTGATATAAACACAGTATTATTCCTATACCTTAGTGAACATTAAGTTCACCATAAGTATACATATTCTTAATGTTAATTGTGCTACTTTTTATAAGTTATATTCTAATACTATTATAATTGTTATAGCCGATAATACTCTTATTGTAGTATCTAATACTTTTATATGATTGTAAGGTCTAATACCCAACTTTTACAAACACTGATACACGAAAATTATAATAAAAATGAAAAGAAAAGAATTAGCCGGAAAAATATGAAACACGCCTAGTTTATATAGTAACCCGTTTAATATGTGTCATCATTGTATTAAATTTGTTATACCATGATATATGTAGCTTTTTTAAAGTTAAGTATACTGTGTAATTTAATTGTTATTCTTTCTTAATGTTGATGTTTAATGTACTTATGCTTTGCCTTGCTACACTTATTTCTTTAATTATTTTGTGTTAGTAATATCTCCTGGTAATTCAATCCTTCCTTGGACTGAGATATTCTCTTTTCAATCTTAAATGAATAAAACAAGCTTCACAAACATCCCTGAAATCTAAAGAAGAACATACTTGGCGACCTTTATTCTTCACTTGACTAATTACTTAATTGATGTTATCTATTATTCCTCCTTTTGCTTTGGTTCATGTAAATTCTTTTCTTGTTCTTGTTTTCTTTTAATTGTTTTGCATTATGTTAACTATTGTACATGTCTGTGATAACTCTGAATTATGTGCTGAAGTTTATTCTATGTTTATATGTCCAAACAAATTTGTTATTACATGTTTCTTTAATAATAATTTTTGTGTTTCCCAAGTCGCAATGTTAATACACGTTCAATATCTGTAAGGAATGGTATGTTGCTTGTATGAAAACTATCACGCTTCTTAATGTAATATAAACGACACTCATTTGTAGTCCTTAAAAGCCATATAATCCTCTAGAATGCTCTAGACCCACTCTTCCTGTTACTGAAAATATACGACACTGAAACTATTACCATACTTAGACTTTGCTGACGAAGCACAATTTAGACGCCTGAATGATTCTCCTTTTCATCTTATTCCTCTAACTCAAAGATTTTAATCTGGTGTGATTTTCGTGCTATCCGATGGATAAGTGAAAGTCCTGAAGGCACAAGTTATATCCAAACTTATGTATATTTGGAACAAACTTTCAAGTGATGTAATCGTACATTTACCTGAGCAAGGGGAAGCTCTTATATAACAATAGTTTTAACGACAAATCTTAGTGAAGCTACGATTCAACTATAATAGAAAGAGAGCCCAATAAGAATCTTTTGGCAAATGGCGCGATAGACGTAATATCAATTGGGAGTGCTTGGATCTGAGTCTTATTCAAATCGAGTGAAAACATATAGTGTATTTTGTCAAAAATATTTTGTCCTAATAATCAATCTTCCTCTTTTGTTTTATTTCAGTTTCAACAAATTTGATTTTCCTTCTTATGAAACTTTAAGTGACAAATTGTAGGCTTACCTTCTGAAGGCTATGGATTTTTACATTTAAAGAACTCTCCTGTTGCTGCCAGTTACTTGTAGACCATTTCTACTTTTTACAAAATGGTAAGAGTCCCACCAATATATATATATATATATTTATTTAATTTTTGCAAAAACTAAATTTTTTTAATTATATTAATTTGAGTGTCGTTAAAAAATATTATAATATATTATATATTATATATATATATATTTATAATTATATATATATATATTATATTATATATATATAATATTATATATTAATATTATATATTATATATATATATATATATTATAATATTATATATATATATATATAATAATTATATATTTATTATATATAATAATATATTTATATAATTTTTAAGTTGTGTAAATTGCAATGTTTGCATAATTATGGATTTTTGTATTTGCAGCTATCCGATGTACGGCCATCTATTGGTTCCAAATTCACATATCCCCTTTTTAGGTTCTAGATTAGGATGTATATAAATATCATTTACTATTATATTCAATATTGATTGTCAGTTTTCTTCATATATTACATACAATTTAATTAACCTTAAAACTTGCATTAAAACCTAATAACAATAACCTAAACAAAGAATCTGGTATTTATACAATAAAATGTAATAACTGCCCTAAAAAATACATTGGTGAAACAAATACAATTCTCTATACGAATTATAGTAAGTACTTTAGAAACATCTATATAATATTATATTATATATTATATATATATATATTATATATATATATATATATATTATATATAATTATATATATTATTATAATATAATTATATAATATATTATTATAATTAATATATTATATATATATTATATTTATATATATATTAATATAATATATTTTATTATATATTATATATAAAATATATATAATATTATATTTATAATAATTATATATTTAAATATAATATATTATATATAATATTATATATATTAGATATTAATAAGACATTTTTATTTATATATATATGATTAATATATTATATAATATTATAATAATATATATTATATATATAATTATATTATTTATATAATAATATTTATATATATAATAATATATAATTTATATATTATATATAATATTAAATACTATAATATATATTATATATATATATAAATATATTTATAATTATTATATATATATATATATTATATAATTATTATATATTATTATATTTATATATATTTAATTATATACTTATTATATTTATATATATTCTTATTTTTTATAGTCATCTGAGATTATTTTTCATTATATGTTATTATTTTTAATTTAACGTCAATATAATTATTATTATTAGTTTTATTATTATTATTATTATTATTAGCGTCTATTTTATATTATTTATTATAATTATTATTATTATTATTATTATTATTATTATATTTATTATTATTATTATTATTATATATATATATATACATATATATTATATATATATATATAATATTATATAATATAATATATATTAAATATATATAATTATATATATATATTATATTATATATATGTATTAAATATATATATTATATATATTATATATATATAGTTACTATATATATAAATTATATATTATATTATTATTATATATATATAATTATATATATATTATATATATATATATTATTATATTATATATATATTTATAATATATTTATATATACATATTTAATAGTTATATATATATATTATTTATATATATACATAGTATATAGATATATATATAATAATAATATAATATAATATGATATATATTATATATATTTTATATATATTGATATATATATATATACGTATTTAATATATTATATATATATATATATGATATTATAATATATATATATCTCCCTGTGTGTCTGGTTAATATGTGAGCATGGCCATGCTTTTTGAATTTTATTAATAATTCTGATAAGAGCTCTATGAAGTTAAAACCTCCTTTTACCTAAATAGCGCAGTTTTTCGCCATAAACGAATTAAATTATCGGTTTGCATCATACAGAAAGCTTTTCGTCCGCGTCATTCGAAGTCATTTAAATGCAAATAATTGGCTATACTTTCCCGTAGAGTTTTTTATTTCACTTTTTTTTTGGGTTTTGACATAAAATACGGATTGACCTTGTTTGAGAACCAAGGAATATTCTAGAACCCCGAATATTGGGACTTATCAGTCGAGGGTAAGTGCCTGAAGATAATTAAATAATTTAAGTAATGAATAAATATTATAAAATTTCAAATATAATTCCCAAGGAAAACTGGTGAAAGCATTTGTTTATGTTTTCCCCAGGGTTCCGTTGCTGGGCGAGTTTTATAGCAGGATTTCCGTTGCTGGGCTACCATATTGCACATTTCCGTGGCTGGGCAAAGTCTACTGCGTAATCCATTGCTTGGTTGCTTTTGCCATTTCTAGGCTGCTGTTATTATCACTGATTCCCATTGAAGTGAAGCTTTCCCATTGAAGTGAAGCTTCATGATTGTGTGAAGAGCTTTGTTGGTTATTACCAAATTTTACCCTCATTCCTACTTTTGGGAGATAAATTCATCCTGAATAAAATAAGTTAAGTTTGGTTTTAAAAGAACAAGACAATAAGAATACTTAAAAATAAAGAAATATAAAACCGTTTAAAATATCATTATATACTCACGGGTTATACACCTTAATAAATATTATAGAAATATATTGTAAATAATTGTTATTATGTTTCCCCTTTTTGACTCTCGAACCACAATAGTAATTGCTACACAATATAGCATGTATGATTGATCTGGTTAAACACTTAACCGAATAATAGCCTCTTAATAGGCGAGCGTGGTTGTTTGTAGTTTAAGTTTATATTATTAAAGTATATATTTGATCTATAAATGTATATAAGTTTGGAATTAGTTTATTAAAAATATAACCAAAAAGGGTGTCATTAAAACCCCTCTTTAAATTCTTTAAATTAATAAATAGTATAAAAGTTTTCTTTGCTAAAAAATAAAATTCGGAAAAACCATTATATCCAGCTTCCTCACGCTAAATCTAGCGAAAGCACCTATGATCTAAACGTTTGAATAACAGAAACTATATCTAGAGTCCCACGAGACTACTACTCCTCCTTAGCACGAAAGTCATATTCTCATCTGCACGTTGGGAATGAAATTGGAAAACTGATAGAAATTCTTCTCTACGCATCTCTACATCCTATCAGGTAAATAAATAAGAGATACTTAATAATAATTTCCCATTTACTTTTCATAGGTTAGAATAATTTGTATATAAATTCGTATTAGTTCTGATTATATAAATATATATAATAATAGTAAATATTCAAGGGAATAACATTCCGATATAAGTCATCCATATTTCTAGACCATTCTACAAATATTGGTGATCCTGGAATACTCTCCCTACAAATAGAATATATATATATATTATAATAAAATATATAATAATATATACAGATATTATATATATATATATAAATATATATTAAATAAATAAAATATATATATAAATTATAAAATTATATACATTAATATATATTTAAATCAATAAAGTCGCCAAAGAGTTTAGTATCAGTTAAAAGCATCGGCAAAATTTTACCGATACCATACTACTATCTCACAAAAACTGCCTGAACCATTACCAGATACCGCGAACTTCAAAAATTGGACAATATGCAACGATATCGAACCCATCCATGGTACGTGGAATCACAAATTATATATATAATACTATATATAATATAATTTATATATAATATTATATATATATAATAATATATATAATAATATATATATATATATATATAATATATAATATATATATAATGATAAAATTATATATATATATATATATATAATATATATAATATATTATATATATATATATATATATATAAACGAAGCAGAGAAAAAGGTGAGGATAACAGAAAGCAATTCCATTTTTTCATTCCTAACTTCAAACGCTTAAGTGGAACATTTTTAAAATACTTTAACCAAAGCAAAACTAAAATATGATTGGATAATATTTCTGCCCATTTTGTTTTAAACTCTTACTTTGTTTTACCATGGAGTTAGAAATTTCGATCAGAAAAAGGACAGAATTCAGCTACCTTTGCATTGAAAAAGAGAGTCGTAATGTTCAACCTCTTTGTGAATTTAGGGAATCCCGGTAAAGAAAGTTTAGAACTTAAAACTTATAATTTTATAAAGAATAGGAGCAATCAATGGCGAACAGTAATCTTAAAATATTATGTTTGAGACTAAGGAGATTAAGATTAGTTTTCATTACTATTAGGCATCATTAAGAATAATTCTGCTTAAAAGTTAAGTATCATAATCAAGAATGACAACACAGCACTCCTATCAGGATGGCAGCTTTGCAATGACATTTCTTCTTGCCGAGTTGAGATATTATGACGTCAGAAAAAAAGACTGCTCCACTACAATTGTTAAGAAAGCCTTACAGTTGTCATATCGATACTCTATTAAAAACCCCACAACAGTCTAATGATTTTTTTACATTTCACCACCACTCACGGCAGCCCTATTCGAAGGAAGGGGTGTGTACGCCCTCAAAGTTCAAAACGCAATATAAGTAGATGAGTAAATGACGCTGGCTTTAAAGTGAGGGAAATATCATTCAGCAGGAAACACAGAAATGGAAGAGAATCAACAGAACAAGGTTGACAGGAAAGAAGGAAAGCACCCGGAACTATCTGAGTTACAATTCTGACACAATACTCATGTGCCAAAACAGCACCCCATCTGCACATGGTCTTAAAAGTGTATTACGCGATGTAGTTGCTCGCACCGGCCCTTTGCGTATCTATAGAAAAGGGAAAAGAACACCAACATCGCCGCACAAACATAGAGAGTGAAGAACTGGAAAGTGTACAACAATTATAACCTTTGCTTCTTGACTGGAAGCCGGTTGAATTAGTCCAGGAACGCCCTGCCATATACTTGGAGATCAGATATCTCCATACAAGCGGCATGAAACCCTGTATAGCATGAGTAACGAAAAAAGAAGAAAAAAAAGTCTCGCAGTCAAAAAAAAAAAAAAAAAAAATACAGAACTCTCATTCTTTGACTCCTAGCAACCTTGTGTGGTGAAGTTCCATGCATTTTATTGTTATGTTAAGGCCAAGATGTTTATAGTAAACAGTAGAGACGAGAGAACCATCGAAAGATATAGAAAAAGTTAGAAGGTGTCTTAGAGAGTGAGATTTGTGGAAGTAGTTTAAAGAAATGAATTCACAAGTTGAGACTACCCCTCCGAATTCTATCCAGAATCAGGGAAGAATAATGAATTTGACAAGATTAGACGAGAGGGCAAACTATAATAAGAGAGACAGAATGAAATGAGTTGAAGAATGTGGGTCGAGTCATTCAGCATATGAGTGGAAAGTTAGATGTATCTTCTGATCAATGAGCACTATAGCAATAAAGCAAATAAGACATAAAAGCATGAGGAACACCACATTGACAGAAAAGAGAAGAAGGCGCCCATCAAACAACATGGTAGTTGATGCGATTAAAAGAAAAGCTAGAGATAAGTATGCAAGAGAAGGATGAAACGACAAATGAAGGGAGCTGGAGAAGCAGTTGACGTAAGGCCAGCACCTGTCAAAGCTTTGGAATGTTCAAGCAACCACCACGATGTCTCCCCCGAAGTTCCTAAGCCATAAACCCATAAATATGTTAGATGAAAGATGATCCCAGTAACCTCAACGTCTGAAAAGCTGCACAAGTATTGGGAAACAATCGAACTAGATACCAATGGTAAAGAAGTGAGAGTTGAGAAAGGTTTCTAAACTTAATAGAATGCCAAGAGTGAAGAGCATAGTGGATAGTAGAAGGATTAGAGTGGCTTCTTTTTCGGAAAATAGGTTGGACATTATGATTCTTCCAAACACTGAGGAAAAGGCTGTATTGGGCATAGAGACTTTATAGCTGAGACGAGGGCCGGGGTCAGCACCGACAGCACACCTCCCTCAAAACTCGGGTATAAAATCTATCAGGCCACCCGACTTCCAAAACGTTCATAGATTCAGACCCATGCACTCGATCAAAATAAAATCACAGGAAAGGCACTGTTGATACCTGAGAGGAGAAGGAAGAGGAAGAGAATGAAGAAGAATCATCCAGATTGAGTTCGAGAAAAAAAGAAAACGAAAAATTGACTTTTCAGTTGAAGTATTAGCAACAAAAACCATCAAGTTAATAAAAAGAGAAAAAGATGATTTAAAGAAGTAGTCAGATTTTTTGCCAAAGGCCAAAAGATTTGCCATGGTATGAGAACCAAGAGGTTTGGCAACTGCCCTTTTATGAAAGTCCGCTTGCTCAGTAAGTATCTCAAAGCGATTTCTAGCTGAATGGAAATAGCGATGATAAAAACGATAATTTTCCACACCTAGCCTAATGGCCAGAGAAGAGCACATAAAACCAGAATTTGAGAAAAGATTATATTTCGAAGAAAGAAATGAAACCTGCTCATCCATTCACCAAACAGCTCCCACCTTCTCGCAGAAGCGAAACTCTTCAGAGTCAAACAATACTTTTTCCCAAATTATTTTATAAAAGTTAACCTAGAAGCCCGGAAAGAGCCCCCAATCTGCCTAATCCAAATGCCGAAGACGCGTAGGCAGGATAGAGTTGCTGGAGAAAGTATTAATAATTAAGAGATATAAGAATCTTGTCAGATACCAATTGATCGCAAGGTGGGTATTATAGAGAGAAGGACTACTGGTTAACATAGTCAAGGTGTTCAAGAATTGTTTGTACGACCGGAATTGAGCATGGTTCCTTATATTGCCTCCAGATCGTTGAGAATACTGAAGGATTCACCCCTCCTCCACCTAAATAAGTTTGAGATGACCCCACCATTCAGTGTAGGTACATGAAATCCCCTAAATAAAGAACCTCAGTATTTTGATGAGAAAATATAACAGTCTCGTGAGAAGTAGTAATGTATTCAAAAAAGACACGAAAATCTGTTCTGTTTGGAAACAGTAGCAGAAACATGATTATTGTAATAGAAGGGAGAAAGATTTTAAGCCACAGCAAACATCGAATTTAGAAGATTTGAAGATTTTCGATATTTTTTACAGGATATTAGATGTTAATAGGCAATACTCCACCCCTTCAACAAAAATTTGAAATTAGTTAAGTTGATATATAAACGAGTTATGAGGAGAATTCTAAGCCATCTGGGTCTCAGACAGGAGCAAAAGATTAGGGTTAGAGTTAGAGAGCGTAAGCCACGGATGTTTATATAAAGTCGATAGAAATCCCGTGCCTTTGCAAATCTGTCATCATAAACGCAACGCACATTTGTAGCCATTTTCTAAAAGGAAATGTGACAAACAGAATTGAAATGAAGTGACAAATAGAAGTGAAGTGAAGAAATGTGACTATTATTATTATTATTATTATTATTATTATTATTATTATTATATATTATATATTATTATTAATATTATTATAGTATAAGTATATAGTAGTATATAATAATTTTAGCTTTATACTCAAGATCGAATTTAAAAATATTATAATGCCAGCATAATTACCTGATACATAAATACATTTAATAATATATTATGAAAATTTCGCGTAACATTAGAATATAAAATGAGTTATTTTTTTATTCCATGCAAGTCAGTAAGCTTCAGATATTTTATAAAACAAGATTTTCTTTTTTTAAATTATTGTTTATAATATATACATATATATATATATAATATATATTATATATATATATTATATATATATATATATAATAATATATACTATAATATTTATATATAGATAATAATATATATAATATAATATAACATATAATTAATATTATATATATATATAAATATATATATATATAATAATATAAATTAATATATAGATACCTATATATATATATAAATATTATATATATATATATATTACATATACATTATATATATATTATAACATTACTATTATAAGATATATCAACCGATGTGCTGTATTCATTTTCCTTGAAATTTCTATATTAATTATATATATATATCAATATAATTATATATATACATTATAATACTAATAATATATATATATAATTATATAATATATATATAATATACAATACATAATAATATATATATATTATATATATAATATTATATATAATATATATATAATATAATTATATATAATAATATCAATATACTATATTTTATGGTCTTTCTTTCATTTTATTTGCACAAGCGTGGGGGCTCTTTATTTTGTTATCGTTATTTACTCACCTTTTTCTAGAACTCAGTTCTCCGTCCTATGCTTCGCAATCAAATTCTCTATCTAAGTCAGCTCTTTCAGCTCGCATGATCCCACCTTGACTCGGATGACTACATATATAACACCTACAACCATCCAAAGTTGAGATATGTCCGAGCACAGTTATCCCAATAATATATTACGTCGACAAGAAAAACAATATAAAGTCTAGATACTACTATTGCAATAAATAACCATCTAAATCATAAATATGAAATACCAAATATGTGTTTTAATTTCTCTAACCTATTACCAATCCTAATACTAACCCTAAAATAATAATCCTTTAAATAAATAATAATTTTTCAAATAACAACTTCCTCAAAAATATATATACAAGTAGTAACTTTATTAATGTTAACAGTAAAGCTTTATGGAACATACGCCCCCTTGTTTGATACGTAGTCCCGTTTTGACCTGGTTCCAAGGCGCAAAATCCTTGTTGTAAACTCGTCACAATTCGTTAATTGTCCTTTTGTCCTCCGTATCCGTTCCAAAGACAAATAACAGAGTCTAATGACGCCCGATAAGCCTTTTTACTAGGTATAGTCAGCCTCAATGTAGATCCTCCTAATACGTCCCGATGACTACTTCCGAAAACTTATGAGTAGCCTTGTTAACCTGGAACAGTATTACCCACCAATTTGGGGTTGGACCTTTTCTGACCTCCTACGACGTTATAGTTTTAAAGCCTGATCCGGCCTCACACTCAGTCCCTATAAACACAAAATAATCGGTGTCAAAATTATGGACAAAAATATAAATAATAATAATAATAATAATAATAATAATAATAATAATAATAATAATAATAATAATAATAATAATAATAATAATAATAATAATAATAATAACTATAATAATGAATGAACCATAATAAACAATGATAGAAAAAATATACTAAACAAAACGCCACAATTTTGACTCGTAAACTCATTTTAATAGTCCTTATTTCCTTTACGTAACTTAACCTTCTTTTGTGTGCCTCTTATGTATTCCTGTGCTTTCATTTCATAAATTCCTATGCCCATACACGCTTGTGTATGCTTAGGCACACACATATGCACACATACACACATGACACACACACACACACAAATATATATATGAATTTAGAAGGTATATAAATATATACATACACGCTTGTGTATGCGCACGCATACACACACACACACACACATATATATATCCATAAATCAAAATCTAAACCTTCTATGTGTTACCGTTTTCTAAATTATGTGCCTAATCCTTCGTTTAAACACATACGTTAATTACTACTTCTCCCACTTAAATCCTTAACCTACAAATCCCGTAAAATATACGTAATTCCAACTGTTCATCTTTTCAACATATTCTATACATCTAGAAAATACTCCCTATATGTTGGATTTCACTTTTAAAATTTCTAGTCAGTTTACTCCTAATTACATGACCGGAAAAAAACAATGTTAACTATACTCAAGTTCCTTAACGTAATATTTTTATTAACAATTTTGCATTTATTTTTATTATTCAATAGTAATCCTAATATCAAATTTTTCGCTGTAAACATTATTTACGTTTAAAATACCTAGAACAAAATTTTACTTCTAAAAAAAAATGGCAAAAGCTGATTAAATATTTCCTAGTTAATTTTTGTTTAAACTTTCTTACCCGATAACTGTGGGTGAATAGTAATCTTCGATAAATTAATCAGAGTACAATCCTACACAAAGGCGTGTAATTCACTGTATTTCCAACTTTGATATAATCCAACATGTGTTTAGACAGCACAAAATTTTCATTCAATACTCCAAAAAAAGACAATAGTTTTTTTAATCCTATAAAAAGGTTAATTATTCGTTGGGTTCTAGTTGGTTTTTCCTATGAATTAAGATTATAAATAAAATAATAATAATATAATATATAATATAATATATAAATATATAGATATATAAATATATATAATTATATATATATAATTAAATATATATATATAACTATATATATATATTATATATTATAATAACTAATATAATAATATATATATAAAATATATATATATATATATAATATATATAAATAATTATAATATAATTATAAATAATTATTTATATAATATATATATATAATTACAAATAAAATAAAATAACAAGCAAAATTAAACACAAACAAGTACACAGTGTCGCACTATATTCTAAATGAATTATTTATATAAAATTTAAATGGAGTATAATAACTGGAAACAATTACTGAAAAAGGAATAAAAATAAAATCCATAAATTTTTATTTAGAAGAAAGAAAGACTGAATGGTTAAATTTAAATACAATAGTATAATAACACAGCCCATTTATCAAAAATAGGTATCATTTGCGCTTATATTATAATAGATATTAATATTGACCATAATACTCAAATTAGATTTGCCTTTTTAATAGGAATAATAGAGTGGAAGTTAGAAAGTTAA
>JABUQX010011323.1:0-16452 GCA_015478945.1 Trachelipus rathkii | reverse complement strand
ACTGTCCTTTAATATTATATATATATATATATTATAAATATATATATATTAAGATATAATATAATATGATTATATCGAGGCCGATCCTGAAATATTTTCGGGGTTTTAATAAGACAGTGAATCTTTTGTTTACGATATATATATATAATATATATATATATAATATAATACTATTATAATATATATATATATAAATATATATATAGATATATCATATAATATATATATATATAATATATATATGATCCTAATTTGAATGCAAGGAATAAAATAATTCATCGCTGATAGCAAATTAAAAATACAAGACGTGTTATTTTACATAAAATAAAATTATTCTTCTTGGTTTCTAAGCAACAAAATGTTTTATCACTTCAAAAAATTTTCATTGTGCAGCATACCATTTGCTTTATGCCAGTCCCGCTAGTCTTTCCTCTTTGCACGAAAATGGCCGAAGGTAGTTTTTAGCCTTTTCAAAGTAGAGAATGACATTTCTGTTGGGTACTTAGGGACAGAGATAAATGTTAAGATCCTTAGCAATCCCGAAAAATGTTGTAAAATGTTGCCGATATCATTTATTTAAGCAGCTGAGAGCGTTAGATGGCAGATTTTTAGGTTTCTGTTTTTATCATTCCATCTTCAACAAAATAAACTTAGGTGTTAAGAGTTAAAATTGGTAAATATTGATCTGTTGTTCACGAACTTGCTCTAGAGAACAAGTTTAAACAGTTTAAAAATCATCAAGAAAGTGAATTACAATTGAGATGTGAAAATATTGTTTAATGCCTTTTGATTTTACATTAGCTCTTACACGCGACATTCTCATTTCTTCATTAACAAAATGATGTAGACGTTTTGTTGCTTTTTCAAGAGTACTAGAGAATTTTCATCAATGGTGTCGTAAACTTTTTTCAAAATAAGTATTACATTTTCAATATGCAACATGATAAAGAGCAGTTGCTACTTGTAGTGATGGTGACTGCAATGTACTATATTAAACTACTTAATGGAATAGTGGAGGAGAATAAAGTTAATGTCATAGCTAAACTTTTAACAAATCTGTTGGTGATTACAGATTTCAAAAGATATTAGGCTTTTAAAGAAACGTGAATATCTTGATCAAACTGAAGCTCCTCTAAAGCATTAAGAACTGCTTACAAAACTTCCTTAAAATCTTTACAATCCATATTATTTTCCACCCACCTGGTTTCGGACATTGGTGTTAGTTTTGTAAATTTTGTCGCTTTAAAAATCTTTGGTATTTTACCAATTAAAATAGCTTTCCACTTTGGTGAAATAATAATGCCCAGTTGTTTTTACTATGCCAATATAGTATCTATAATGTGTTCTACTTTGCACGCATGTCAAAAGGCTATATTTAAGGAATGTGAAGAGCAATGTACCCTAAATTCCGCTGAATATTTTCGCTTTATGACAGTTTGAACACCTCTAAAACATCTTTCCATTGATGCTGCACCATTATAACCTTATCCAATTAGAATGTCAATCTTTATTCCAAGTGCCTTCAACCTTTGTTGCATTGCTTCAACTACATTTCTCCTTTCATGCTTTAAACTGGCACAAAATCTAAGAACTCAAATTTCTTCTTTATTTCTCCTTTTATCTTTACTTTTATTGCTATTATTATTATTATTATTTATTATATTATTATTTTTTAATAAATTTATATTTTTATTTAAATTTATTATTTATTTATTATTATTATTATTTTATTATTATTATTGATTATATTATTATTATTATTATTATTATTATATTATATTATTATTATTATTATTACAAATTCTGCCTTTTCCCCGCGTGGCAATTGCAGGTGGTGGCTAGAAGCTAAAAAGCATTTTAAAAAATCTGTCGAACTCTTTGCAGAAGAAAAGTAACAGTTATGTGAGCTCATGGTAACTCGCATAAAATGAGTGCCCTCTTCTTGGTGCAAAGATCAGAAGCGTCAAAATCAATACGAGAGAGACTTTAAGTATTTCTCCATCATATATTATATATAATATATATATATATATATATATATATATATATTATATTATATATAATTATATATATATATATATATAATATATATATATAATATATATATATATATATATATAAATATAATATTATAGATATATATATATATATAATATAATATATATATTATATATATATATATATAAATAATATATATATATTATATATGTGTGTGTGGTTGTTGTCGTGTGTTGCTTTGAGTGTGTTCAAGGTTGTGTGTCGTGTGTGTGTGTTAGCTCTGCCTCAATCAGCTTTCTCGAAAGGCGTGCCCAACCTGCACAAAGGCTACATCAATTTTTCAACTATCTACTCACCTACCGTTATTAAGTAACTCTTTCCATATTAGTTGTAGTTTTTTAATAATACGCTCGCCCTTATTCTATTCCTTTACAATGGAAACTGGCTCTTCACAACTCTAATCTAATAACCCCTCATTGCAGAGAGTAGTGTGACACGTCTTCTGTATACTCTCATCTTTCTATGTTTATCTTCTCTGACCCTAAACGTAAGACCTCATGCTCCATTCTTAATGCACTTCTCCTATAAATGTAGACGCTCTATTTCTTAATTCTGTTACTGCTCTATTTCTTAATTCTTTCATGTGCGGACAATCGGCCGTTATATATATATCATATATATATATATATATATATATATATATATATTTATATATATAATATATATATAATATATATATTATATATATATTATATATATATATATATATATAATATATAATATATATATATAAAAAATAATTATTTAATTACAGGTTAGTGATATATATATATACCGTAAATATGCTTTTACACACGCTACCTCAACTATATATTATAAACTTGAGAGTGACATTTACAGTAGTGTGAGTGATATATATATAATACTATATTATTATATATTATATACTATATATATAAAATATATAATATATATATATATCATCTTATCAATTTAGAACTTCGATATGAAGACAATGATATAGGTCATGAATTTACTCACAGATAATAATAATAATAATAAATAACAATAATAATAATAATAATATAATAATAAAATAATACTATAATAACAATAATAATAATTAATAATATATATTAATAATAATAATATACACTCATCATCAAGATACTAAACCATCATCATCATAATAATAAGAATAGAAGCATATTAATATATAGATAATAAACACATATTCCTCATTTATATTTATTAACAATCCCAAACTTTTCACAAATTATTTTTGAGGGAAGTTAATCCATCTTCACCATGAACTAAAGTGTGAACTTCTCCATCAACCTGCTTTGTGGGGTATTCAATGAAGGTCTTATCAAGTATTTAAAACTGCTGCAAAGTTTTCCTTTCACTGCGACGACTCGGGGCATCGAGCGATTGAACTAAGTTGTAAGAAAAACCCCCAATGAGAATAAAAGAATATGAAATGTTAATAATAGTAAATAGATGAATCAATTATAATATATATATATATATATATTATATATACTATATATAGTATATATATATTATATATATATATTATAATAATATAAATATATATATATTTATAGACAAATTTATTTTGATACATGAAACTGTTACTGCCACCATATTTATGCATAATAATTCATGAATTCCTAACCTAATTAAGTGTAAGTACAAAGATTATCTAAATTGATAGCTAGACCTTCTTCGACTTAACTAAAAATTTAGAAATTCTAGTCCCCATGGGCGTGGTTTCGAATGAGTGGACTTTCTTAAGCTAGATGCACGAGAGAAAGTGTGATTTTATAAGTTATAATAGATTCATCTGCTGTATGTGTTGGCATTGTTTTTAGCAATGTGTGAATATTAGATAATTCACTATTGCCGTAAATGATAAATAAATATTCCAGAAAATCTTACTAAGAGAAATTTTCTTCTTTAATATATAGCCGAAGCCCCGCAACAGCCAAAACACATCTAACATCTCTATCTCTATAGGCATCGAGAACACACACCTCTCACCACCTAATTCAATGACTTTTCACCTTCACACCCATACAGTTTAAATATGTATATTACCTTACTATACTATGATCCGCCTTAGAACCATATCCCACGGTACCCTCACACCTATATATATCGAAGCCACACCTCGTTATTATATATAGTTCAATACGCAAAATCTCTCTAAACCGACTATTATATATATATATATATATATATATATAATATATAATATATATATTATATATATATAGATATAATATATATTATTACTATATATATATATATATATATATAATATATATAATAAATATATATATATATATATATATATATATAAAAACAAATGCATATAAATTAAATGAATAGCATAATTGTAGTATACGTGTGTCTGCAAATTTCATCTTATGTGAAAGAAGACCAGTAAAATTCAAAAATTAACTTTCTTACATATATATAAACGTCAATGTAATTTAAAAGAATAGCTTCACCTACAAATACATAAATAAATTCTATTTCAATAGTTTATATTTATTTAAGCTTTATAATATCATTGCCGCCGGAAATTTCTTCCCAAACGGTTCTTGGCATTTGAGATCGAAGTGCGGGTCCGTCTCGAGTAAGGACCTTTGATTGTCTTCGGACTAAGGTCTCTGGCGTTCAATGCCTACTCTTGTGTGAAACACGTAAAGAGATCTTTTTAATTAATTTTAATATATATTTTTTTTTGCAAAATGTCACCCCTCACCGGCCGGAATAATGAAAATAGATAATAAAAAAAATATCTAGAGATTTTTCAAACTTCGTGTCATTATATATTATATATATATATTATTTCACCGTGTGATCTCTATCTATAATATAGTGAGTATAACACCATATATAGATATTATATATATATATAAGTTATATATATAGTATGAATATTATTTGACAAAAAATAAAATAAATATATATTATAAATGAAATTAATAAAAGTAATAATTCTTTTGCGTGTTTCACAACAAGAGTGCATTGACTCACATGAAGACCTTATTATACACACTATATATACTACACTCTTACACACACTATATAGATAATACTACATATTTGTGAGTATCACAATATACAAAGGTCCTACTCGTAATGAACAGGAACCGACTTATCGATCTATCACATAAAAGGCATATAGCACTCTACCAACAACACCAAGTAAGGCTAGGTCTAATTAATTAATTATAAATTTAAATATAAATTTTATACTATTTGAAATAAAGATATATTATATATAGTATTATTATTAATATATATATATTTCTATATTTTAATTTATAAAGATTTTTTTTATATATAGTATAATATATATATATGTAGTATTAAAGATTATAAGTTTTCGCACGTACGTTAAATACAGAAATATGATATTCTAAGGTCAACAGTATTTTTTATAATACAAATAGTACTATTTTCATTTATATTATGTAAAAAATTTATAGACATGCTTATTAAAATTATTATTTATATTATGAGTTTTGATATTACTCATACTATTAGAAAATTACTTATATTATTTCTTTAAATAAACCAATTATCCCTATAAATATTTTATAACCTAATAACATGAAATATGATAAAATGGATTCCTTCACCGATATCATACGGCCAAGGTGTTCATCAATTAATTATTTATAATATCACTGTAAAATAAAAGATGAATAAATAAAATCAATTTTTTTATAATTTATATAATAAACATAACATTAATATTAATTTAAATTAACATAACTTAATAATTTTAAAACTTAAAAAACAATAATAATATATTGTTTCAAATTTATTATTAAATTATATTTAATATAATTATATATTATTTATATTAATTTAAAAAAATCCTCAAATGCACTATACAAAATGGTCCTAAAAAAATTATATGAAAAAAAGTCGCTAAAATATATATATAAAATAATTATTAATAAATCACAAATAAGGAAAATTCACAAAATACAATCTTTCATTGCATTTTGGCAGCGAGACTAGCTCAGTGGATAAATTACAAGGCTCTGTACATCCCTAAAATTTACCTCTCGTCAGAAAGTTAGTAGTAGTTCAGGTTCACACTACAAAATAAATACCGGAAGCTGATTAAAGGTAAAAGGTACTTAACATACGAATTATATTTATATTTACAGTGACTTTATACATATAGGCATATTATAGTGATGATTATGCAATTTCATAATAATTAACATTATACGATAAACTAAAATGTAGAACACATATTACAAGTCACTAAGTAAGAACTCATATCTATCAACTATCAGGTCACAAGAGTAATTCACACTATGTCATTTTGTGCATCTAGCTTAAATGAATTGACAACAAAATATTTGGTGCGCTTCCGTAGAAATTCTCATATGTTTCTATCCTAGATACATGGTGATCTAGAATTTCGAAATGTTAAGTTATAATAGAGTTCGAATGTATAAGAGAGTCCTTCTAAGTGCTATAAAAATTAAATAAATTATATATCTTCTATCCTTTTAACTTTAATTTTAAAAATGGAAGCACATTTTCATAATATAAAAAATTATTAAATGCTTTAAATATTTTAAATTGAATTATTAATATAACTAAAATTATTATCGTTCAATTAATATTCAGATATTATTATTATTATTAAATATTTATTGTAAATGTAATATATATTTTTAAGTATGATTTCCCATGTTATTATTTTGTTAACCTCAATAATATAATAATTTTTCACATATAATATAAAAAAATAAATTAAAAATACATTATTTATAATAACTATGTTAATGTATGAGGAAATAATTTAGTAATTTTTTACTGTATATCTCATTAATTTTAGCTAAAAATTTCACATAAACAATATAATTAAGCTTGACTACAATTTACAAAAGTAAATCATCTACACACATAATTATATTAAATAATATCTTATCACAACTAATTTCTAATATATTACTATCTGAAGAGTGTCGACTACTTTCTGAATCACTCTTTACAATACCTAGAGAATTATCAAATTATCTCCACACGCATGTACGCTATGCAAACCACAACTCGTCACTGCGTAGTAAATGAGATATAAAAGCTATGTTAGTATATTATGCAAAGTACTATTATTTAAAATATACTAGATCAAAGATCCTTCATTTAAATACACATCATAATAGCAGGTATTGATAGTGAAGATAATAGTCTCACACTAGTTAGTTTAATTATCGAATGTATGATAATTGTTCCTAAAAAAATTTAAAAAAATATCTACAAAATATTAATATATTATTATTATTGAATTGTATATGAGGATGAAATTATTTGTATATTATATAATTATTATATTATTATTAATTATTTTAATTATTTATAATAATATATTAAATATAATTAATTCATTATTTTACAATGTAAGAATCTAAGATCTAGAACACCAAAATTAAATTTCATATTAGGGCAATTAATTTTCTTAACAAATGTTTCTCTAATATTAATTATAATTATTTATATATTAATTGATTAATTATATTATATTATTTATAATTATTTATATAATTAATATTATTAATCTTGTATGTACTGCTTACGAAGTATTAATACTAATTTTATCAATATAACAGGTTATATATATATATATGAATTAGCTTATATACGAGATATATATATATTATATATTATATTATATATCGATCTTTTTCATTAGATTCATTGGGTTTCAAAAAAGTTGATAACTTTATTACATATTGCATGCACAATACTATATATAATAAAGGCAAAATATTATCATTGACCTAAATTAAAACCCCCACATATACCGCCCCATTTACCACTCCTATTCCTTATCTATTGTGTACCAAAACTTAATAAGGAAGATTTCATATTCTAACCAAAATGCAATCCCCACTTTCACTCTCTCATAAATATAATGAAGAAAATGTTTTACAATAAAAATTATAATAATTATACTTATAAAAAGGGGTATATGATGATACTAATGATACTGATCATAATAAATTAAACTAAATATGCCATTCCATATAGAATTTTAATTTGTTTACTGAATAATCTATATATAGCAAAGTTATTTCTATACACTATATATAGTAGTGATGCTTCCAGGCTTAGGGAATTTTTACTACGCGTACGTACATTTACTAAACGTTTTATCATGTTGTATTTTGATCAACAACCCAGAGTCGATGGAAGATACTTTTTGCAAATTAATGTTTTGATACTTTTCGGGTTATTAAATTACGACTCAAATTTATTGTCCTGTAAACTCTACAACAAAACAGCTAACGGTGATGAAATAATGCAGAAGTGTAGTATGTAGTCCTACTTCATCACTGTTGTGGGTTTTGTGGTCTGTTTACATGTGCTTACTCATTCTCGATTTGATGTCAATTTACATTTTAAACCTAGACCTGTTAAAGATGATGCACTGATGATTTTCACCTTTGGAAAGAAAAAAATTTAAAAATTAATGGAAATCATATCTACATTCTCAAGATAGAGATAGATTTGTAGTAAAGTCACTATAAGCAAATATTTTCAAATTAAGAAATTCTTTGATCAATTCTATTTCCTATTATAAATTTGACTATATGATAACTTTTAATTTGTCAAAGAGCATTAATTATGAATGTAGGTACCATAAAAGAAATAGTTTACAAAAAAAGATATTTATTAGCTATTTTTACAACTTAACCTTATTTTAAAGTAAACCAGCAAAATTCTGTGAAATATATAACAACTACTTAATAACACATTAAACTAAAGAGAAAAATTTCTTCTTATGGAAAGTTAATCCAAAGCTTTTACAACTAATTATCTACACGGTTTCGAACTACGCTGAACTTATTTTGGTATACAAATAACGCAAACTGTCATACAAAAATGTACTTTTCATTGTTTTAACATGTTAACTCGTTACTTTAATCAAATAAAGAGCCATTCTTAATTTAAAGTCAAACTAAAACAAGATGTGATAGACTGGTAAGTTTTTCTGTCGAAGATCTTTCATCCTTTCTAGCAATCACATAATTTAAAATGAATAGAATTTTACTTCCCTTTACGCTTTGGTCATGGTTACATTTAAACTAAAGTGAATAAATACCATTAGGGTCACTCACCCGCAAAGATAGCAGGAGTCTGGTCTGTCGGTCACCTGCCGTGTGGGCGACAGGGGGCCCTCTGTCCCGTCGGCTCGATCCCCCTATATTGACGGAAATAAAAAATTTTTTAAAAAATTATCCAAACGAATAAATGGAAAAAAAAGTAAATGTTGAAAGAAACATAAAATTAAAACCCCTCCTTATATTTTCCTTGATTGCAGAATAAGTTATAATTTGTTTGATTCTTATGTAAAGAGTTCTTCAAGTTGTGAATAGGTCAGCTTTAGACGACTGTATAATATATATAATATAATAAATATTATATATTATAATATATATAATATATATATTTACTATATATATTAATAGTATTCAAGATATAATAGTTATATATATTATAATATATACTTATAGTATTATATACTATATATATATTATAATAGTTATATATAATATTATATACTATATAATTATATATATATAGTAGTATATAGTTATCAGTTGAAGCTTAAGGACTTAGAAAATACATATTTATTCTCCTAAACCTCTTTGTGTTCTATTTTACAAAAAAAAAAAAAATACTGAGGAAAAATATAATTACCAAAAATATTTAGTTCCTTACTTAAACTTACGTTGTGCGATATATTAGTTAGATAAAACCATATATATAAATATATAATATACATTATAATATATACTATATATTTATATATATATGCTTAATAAGTATATTATTATTATATTATTTACATTATTATTATTCCATAATATCGATAATACTATAATATATATACTATATATATATATTATATGAATATTTTAAAATTAAAAAGTCAAACCATGGTCCTCAAAATATTTTAGTATTGGAGGGTTGGTAATAATTTTTATAGCAAAATTTAAATTAAAAATATCAATTAGTATAAAAAGAACTTACTTTTCTTATTTTTTGTGCTTCAAATTGATTTATTTCCAATTCATTTTATCTTAATTTTTTAGTTTATGTTACAACCGTAAATAAGTCATAGCGGAGGTAAGTGAGTATACTCAGTATAGTTATTATAATAGTAAAGTTTTGATACAATGAATATTCTTATATACTTATATATAGTAATATTATATATAATTAATATATATATATATAATCAGTATGATACTAATATATATTTTTTTCTCTATATTTATATAACTATACGTCAGACGACATAATATAATGTACGATTATCTAATATACTCGACGATATATATTATGTACGATTATCTACATTAATATATATACTATAGTATATAGTATACTATATATATATTATTATAATAGTATCTATATATATATATACTATATATATATATTATATACTATATTTATATACATGGTCAGATTTTTTTAATGCTCACAGTATCTAGCTAGAGAACGGCACGGAGGGGTCCTACGAAGTAAAACAAATGATATATTTGGAATCAGCCGAAAATTCTAAGGATGGGATTTAACTTATTTTTTCTTTTTTTTTTTTTGGCAGAGTAAATTTTTTTTTTTTTAACTAAAGGATACCCGTAGGGTAAACCGCAAAGATTGCAGGAGTTGTTGGGTCTCTCGGCTCGCCGGTGGACGATTTCGAGGGCAGAGGGGGGGACTATAATCCCCCCTCCGGGGGTGGTCTACGGAACCCCGCTCTTTGGTCTTATGCGGTGTCGCGGGGGTTCCTCCGACCATCCCCTCGGGGTATGAAACGTCCGCCCCTCTCTGTCCCCCCGTCGGCTCGAGGCCCCACTAAAAATTTGTTGAAATAATTTTTGTTTTTTTTTTGGAAAAATTTTAAGTTTTTTAGGGGGGCCCGAGCCGACGGGGACAGAGGGGGGACGTTTCACACCCCGGAGGGGATGGTCGGCAGGAACCCCCCGCGGACACCCAAAGACAAAGAGCGGGGTTCCGGAGACCATCCCCGGAGAGGGGGGATTAGTCCCCGCCGTCGTCCACCGGGAGGCCGAGAGACCCGACTCCTGCTATCTTTGCTGTTACCGTAGGGTATTCCTTTAGTTAAAATAAAAAAATTTTTACTTCAAAAAAAAAATAAAAAAAAAAAAAAAAAAGTAAATCCTCACATCATCTAGAATTTCGGCTTTATTCCTAAATATATTAAAACTTTGTTCTTTATGTAGGACCTTGTTCCGTTCTCTTAAGTTCCCATACTGTGAGCATTAAAAAAATCTGCCCCAATCATATATATATTATATATATTATAATATATATATATGTATATTATATATATATATATATATGTATATTATATATATATATAATAATATATATATATATAATATACTATATATCACTATATATATGCATTAAATATTTCAGGAATCGCAATTTTGATTAAAGATGTTAAACGAATGAACATATTAATGCAGAATGCTCTAAAGAATTAACTTTCCTTCTTGGGATGAACCACCGACTGTTGATAGTTGAGGACAATATGCCCTATGTGGTGTTATACAACTGAGCTATCTCCAAGCCAAATAATAATTGGATTCAAGTAAGACCAGTTATGAAAGCAACGATTCCCGATAATAAGGCGGACATCACCAGGTGTCCAGCCTGTCCTTATCTTCATCGTTCATTTATAATTTTAGACTGTTAAATATTGCATTAATAATCGCAATTGTGATAAGGATGTTAAAGAAAGTAACAACATATAATGAGAAGGTAAAGAATTAACTTGCCCTTCTCTGGATTGAACCACCGGCATCGTTTGCGTTTAGCCACAGTCGGGCCATCCAGGAGAGGTTAATCATTTTCCAATTATAGAGTTTATTATAAGGTACTTGAGTGACAAATTATATTTCTTCAGAAAGTTATATCCTCCAAGCCAAAAACCTTGGATTCAAGAACAGTTATAAATAAAGCAACAGAGTTCCCGTCAAGGCGACATACACCAGGTGTTCCAGCCTGTCACTATCCTCTTCTTTATATTTATAGATGTTACTCTCTTCTCTATCGCTTTGATAGATGTTGAAAGAAAGAACAGGTGTATAATGAGAAGTAAAGAAGTTCAACTCTTCCTCTTTGGATTTGACCACCACCGCATGCTTGCGCTGAGGACAATATGCCCGGTGCTATAAGATTGATATCCTCCAAGACAAAAAACTTGGATTCAAGAAACAGTTATAAAGCAACGGAGGTTCTACAGTCTAAGGCGACATCACCATGGTAGTCACAGCCCTATGTCACTAAATCTCTCAGCTTCCTATATATATATGTTAAATATTTGCATTATATATATTCAAATTCTGATCTAAGATGTTTAAAGAAAAGAAGCCTAACTAATATATCAATGGAAGGTATAAGAATTAACTTCCTATCCCTCTGGGATTGAACACACGCCATGTGCGCTAGTACTTAGAGAGAAAATATGCCCGGTGCTATTCCACGTAACTGAGCATAATCCATTCCAACGCCAAAAACACTTGGATTCACAAAGACAGTTATAAAGCAACCGCAGTTTCCCGTCAAGGCGACATCACAGGTGTCCAGCCTGTCCTACCTCTCGTTCTTTTAATATTTTAGATGTTAAATATTGCATAATAATCCAATATTGTTAAGCTTATCCAGGCGAGTGAACACTATAATGAGAAGGAAAGAATTAACTGCCTTCTTTGGATTGAACCACCGCATGTTGCGCGTGAGGACAATATGCCCGGTTTTATACAACACTGAGCTATCCTCCAAGCCAAAAAAATTTGGATTCAAGAACAGTTTTGGTGGTTCAATCCAGAGAAGGCAGTTAATTCCTTACCTTCTTATTCATTTCATGTTCTTTCTTTAACATCTTATCAAATTGCGATTATTTTGCCAATATTTAAATCTAAAATATAAATGAAACGAGATAGGGAAGGCTGGACACCTGCGTCGATGTCGCAACTTGACGGCGCACTCGGTTGCTTTATGAAACACTGTTTCTGGCACTCGCATAGGTTTTGCGCTTGGAGGATAGCTCAAGCTTGGATGGTAACTGATAGCACGGGGCCACTCATGTCCTCGCGACGACGCAACATTGCCCGGTTAGGTTCATCCCAGCATCAAGGCAGTGTGAAATTCTCTAGACCTTCTCATATATTAGTTTCTTTTCTCTGAACAAAGAAATTCTCTATTATATTTATTTATATATACTTACATTATAAGTCAACGCTCATACTATATATAACAACTATTGCATATACTTATATGGTGAGCTATATATAAGGTTCCGCAAAGCATATTACAATACTTATAATCACAGCTCACTAATAACTAAATGACTCATTAAATATACATACAAGTGTACAAGTACTATGTATACTGGAAAAGCACGTATAGTCCTATATTATGTGTATTACTCCTAATATATAACTATGTATGTATATTAACGAACATATTCACGATCTAATATATATAAATAAATATTCCTACAATAACTAACAAACTTTTACGTCGGCACAATATACTACATAGAGCTTCCCACATAAAAATTACACAAGAGTAAGTTACTTTAATCATATAGGCAAATAGAATTTATTATAACCTCATTTTTTTACCCTTAAAATAAAAAATTATTTACCAACCTTTTCCGAAATTACTAAATTATTTTGAAGGACCATGGTTTTAACTTGTAAGGTCCTATATATAATATATATATATATATGATATTAATATATATATATATATAGTTATATTATATATATATATACTATATATATTATATATTATATATATAAATATTATAATATTGTATTAATTTAAGTTTCGTTTTAAACTCTCACATATAATAATTATAACTATATACTAATATTTATATAATATATATATATTTTATATATATATATATTAATATATATATTTATATATAATATATATAATTATATTATAATATTATATATGTCGCGACACAAAATGTATATTAAATATATATATATATATATATTAATATATATATTATAATTATAATATATCGTTAATTATATATATATAAGTACATTGAAATATATATCGAATACAAATCATGTTATTTATATGAAGAATGAAGTAAAAAATATGGAATAATATGAGAATAAATGCCTGATAAGATACATTGAAATATATATCGATACAAATATGTTATTATATTATACTAATATATATATAAATATATATATATATAATATAATTATATAATATATATCCATGATATAATTTTATAACCTGAAACAGTTATCGCGATAAATTATCGCGATAATTTATTCTGCAAAACGGTTTCGGATTACTCTGTTATCCTCGATAAAATCTTTTACCGAATAATCTTATCCCGATAATTTTATGTTCCAAACTAACCGATTACACTAAATATGGCGATAATTTATCGCGACATAACTCTCTTGGTGTTCGGATTTTCTGCTCCCGTATTAAAATCTTTATCAATATATGTGGTATCGCTTATATGTACGTTGTTTGTTAATATACAGGATTATTCAATAGAAATTATGACTTAAAAAATTTTTTTACAAGGAAACTGATAAGAAATGCATAACTGAAGGTAAAAGTTCCTTTTACAGGAAAATGACGTTATGTGCTTAGTTTTCCGTCTGGCTTTATGATGTGTGTTTTTTACTAAATATATTTTTGTATTCTATACGAAACCATTTTGGGGCAGGAATTTATACAATGAAATTCATGTACTTATATATTCGAGCTTCCTCCAGGTCTTAATGGGCATAATCTAATTAAGCCTTTTGAAACATTGAGCTCCGTACCTGGTTGATGATTGTACTCTCTTCAGTGCGCCGAAAACATCTGCGTTTATGCGATGGCATTGGTAGGACCGACCGTGGGCTGGGAAATCTTTGCCGGGCGGGCCGGGGCCGGGGCGGGGCTACTCTAATTTTATCCGAGTATCATGCCGGAGGCCGGGGCGGGGCGGGTTAGCTAAAATTAGAAAGTAAGTCAAAAACACTGAAAAGTCTGAAATATGTAAAGCTGCAAATTTAATAATAATTTCTATTTAATTTAATTAATTTTAAATTATAAAATATGAAGACATTTTAGTGAATGAATTCAATTAAAAGTATTACTGCTTTCGGGAAAGAAAATTGTTTAGAAATTGATTTTCTAGAAGATGAGTCGAATTATACAGGCACCTATATATATTATTATACTTATTATATATTTATATATATATATGTATAATATATATTATAAATTATATATATATATAATATATTAATATAATAATATATATATATATTATATAAATATTAATATATATATACTATATTAAGAACTACTTATTGTCGTATGATAAATGTACTTTAGAGAGAACTCCTTTCCATTTAAATTCTCTATCTTTTTCACTTGTTCACTTTCAATTTTACAAACTTTTTACTTTTAGTTTAAATTTTCTATCTTTTCACTTTTCTTTAAATTTAAATTTTCAAACTTTTTTCACTTTTTTCAATTTCTGTCTTTTTAAATATTGCTAAAATAATTTTATCCATTTTTAATATTCATTTTGTTTTCATTTAGGGGGGAGGGAGCATCATTGGTGTTGTTTGGAAAATTTGATGTTTTTACAGATATCTCATTTTGTATAAAATCTATTTAACTTCATCCGGGAATTGCTTATATAGTTGTTACTAATATATAAAATAGCAAAAGGATTCTCATAGATTTTGCGATGGCTTCGTTGTTGATTGATATGTTCGATCATCTTAATATAGTTGATATTGATAGAGTGGCCTGTGTTCCGCCTATGACTTGTTAAAGCTGAATTTATGCTGTCTTTGTCAGGTCATCTGTATGTTGATTTTTTCTTCTTTGCAAATTCTATGGTGTTCACCTAATATATGTTTTATTTCTCAGATATGCATGAGGGGATGATGATATATTGCGCTTTGGGGAGATTTTCTTATTCGTTTTTGGAGGTGATTTTGAGATATAGTTTTTTAATAGTGATCTTATTTGTGAGGATAATGAGTATATAATATAGGTTAACATTTTTATTAGGTAATATGTGTTTTACCTCAAATAATCTGAATGAGTAATTTGAGAGAATATGGATGAAAAAGGAATCAGCTCTGGTGTTTGCTTATTTCTCGGTAGTGGAGAGGTTTTGACGAATTATAGTATCGTTTTTTGCTTTATGTTTTTTAAATAATGCTTTTGTTGGATTGCATAACCTCATAGTGTAAGAAGCTAGATTTGAAAGTATTGTGGCATGTATTATAGTTTCTCTGTGCTAGAAGGAATGGAGTCAGATATTAACTGAAGAGGACGTGCAGAATGAATCTCAGAAACATGGAGGAACAG
>JABUQX010011322.1:67500-77500 GCA_015478945.1 Trachelipus rathkii | reverse complement strand
TATAGTATTGATCACAAAATCATCAAAGTCATTATCACCACCAGCTTTGCTACTATTATTATTGTCACTATTATTAATATTATTCTTATTATTATTATTACTATTATTATTACTACTACTACTACTACTACTACTACTACTATCGCTTTTATTATTATTATTATTATTATTATTATTATTATTATTATTATTATTATTATTATTATTATTATTATTATTATTATTCTCATTATTATTATTATTATTATTATTATTATTATTATTATTATTATTATTATTATTATTATTATTATTATTATTATTTTATTACTATTATTATTACTACTATTATTATTACCACTACTAATACTACCACCACTACCGCTTTTATTATTACTTATTATTATTATTATTATTATTATTATTATTATTATTATTATTATTATTATTATTATTATTATTATTATTATTATTATTATTATTATTATTATTATTCTCATTATTATTATTATTATTATTATTATTATATTATTATTATTATTATTATTATTATTATTATTATTATTCTCATTATTATTATTATTATTATTATTATTATTATTATTATTATTATTATTATTATTATTATTATTATTATTATTATTATTATTATTATTATTATTATTATTATAATACTCTAGCAAGTCTTTCTCTTTTAACGTGCGATTTAAAGGGCTCAATCCTTCCACAATGGAATTCTTAGAATTCCATTCACAAAGCTCTTTCTCCAATTGTAACTCCGTTTCCATGGCAATTTCTTTTGGCCACGCCCACTCCCCATCTTCTATACAAGCTAGCTGCAATTGCAAACCCCCAGCCTCTATAATCTTATCTCTTTCGTTAGCCAATTCTGTCAAAATTATCGCCAATTTATTTTTAGCCTTAGAGACCAATTTAAACTCAATGTCAAAATTTGCAATGGCGTTTAATAAATTTATTTCCCGAATATTATGAACCTTTATGGCACTCTTTTTCGTATAAGCCGTGATTAACCCACTGTTACTGGTACAGATGTAAACCTTCCTATTTGCAATTAAGTAAGCATATTTTTGTAAACTGTTTTTGACGCATAAGAGCTCCTTAACCAGCTGTGGTAGGGCCACTTCCGCCTCGGTAAGTATGGCACTGTGAAGAGCGAAAATCTTCGTCTGATTATTTTCTTCTCCCATCAGTGCACTAGCTATAGTGAGCTCGCTTACCTTCGTGTATAATAGTAACTCAGTTTCTTCATCAGGGAACGACAACAGGGTGGCACTCACCATCGCCGCTTTAGCTTCTTGAAATGCCCGGTCTGCTTCTACTCCCCAGGAAATCCTTTGAGGCGGGTTTTCCCTTCAACATTTTTGTTAGTGGTTGCAACAATTGGGCCGCTCCGACTATGTTGATTCGGCAGAAGTTATATAGACCGAGAAATGCTCTAAGTTGTTTGATATTTTTTGGCTTCGCAACATTCACCACTGCATCGATTTTCTCCTTACTAGGCCTGATTCCCTTCTCGCTAATATTGAAACCTAGAAAATCTGTTTCTCCGACTGCAAGTACACATTTTTTTGGGTTCATATAAATTTTCATATACTTTAATCTCTCTAAAACTTTCTCCAACATTGCAACATGATCTTCAAGAGTCGAACTGGCAATTAATATGTCATCTAAATAAACAAAAACATTCTTTAAGTCCCCAAGCAAGATTGACATGAAGCGCTGGAAGGCACTAGAAGAACACTTATGTCCTTGTATTAAATAGTTAAAACTGTAATTACCAAAAGGACAGGTAATAGTGAAATATTTCTTTGTTTCCTCGCTGATTGGCACGTTATAGTAAGCTTGCCGAATGTCTAGCCGTGTTAGCAATCTGCAATGTTGCAACTGCAATAAAATATCTTTAATCTTAGGCAGAGTAAAATTGTCAGAGGTTGATCTCTGGTTCAATAACCTCAAATCAACGACTAAACGAACTCTGCCATCCGGCTTTGGCAGAAAGCTAGTTGGAAAACCCCAATTGCTTCTCCCCCGCGAAATGACCCCAGCGTCCAATAATTTATTGATTTCCCCCCTTCTCAAAAAGATGTGGAGCTATGCTTCTACTCCTCAATTGTATCGGCGAGCCACTAACATTCACATGGTATGGGTAATTTGCCGCCAATTCGCATAAAATTTCTTCCTTCAAAGGACATTCTTCTCTCTCCCCTCCCCCCTCATCAACAGTGCAATCTTCACCCCCCCCCAATAGTACAATCCTTACCCCCCCCCCCCTCCCCTATAGTTTCGTTAGCGTCGGGTTGTGAGCGAGCAGTAAAATCGTCCTCACAGCTGTTAAAATAAGCCACGCCTCCCTTCTTCCTGTACTTTGTACAGATAAAGCGCCATCTTTTGAGTTGATCATTCTTTAAATCTAAATTAGGTGCTTCATAGGGATTCAAGAACAAGACCTGATACTTCCTAATTAAATTATTAACCAATTCGTATTCGCAAAGCGGTATATTTAAAGAGACAGCGGCTAGAGGAAATATAGAATTTCGTACATGCTTGGAAAAATCGAAAGCCTCATTACTAAGAGAAATACTACGTTTCGTGCTAGGATCTAATAAATAATGGCATCTAAAGTCAATAATGAACCCGTGTTTTTTGAGAAAAGGCATGCCAAGGACATTAAATTTAATATCAGCGGCGTAGGCATGCACATTGTACAGTCTATTTAACCCCAAATCAATTTTAATCACCCTTTTATTATAAATGTTCATGCAACCTCCATTTGCGGCTCTGGCAGTGCCAATAACGGCACCCCCTTATCTAATTCAGACGCTACCACCAGGTCGAGGCAACTTCCGGTGTCTAGCAAATAAGATTCATTGTTAGTTTTATCTGAAATATAATACAATTTATCGAAAACTACATCTCTAATAGTTGCAACGATTTTAGTTGAGTTGCCAGAAACTTCCACTACAGTATTACCAGATAAGTCACATGCACTATTTCTTAATTTTAATGATTCCTCATGCTTATCGGAAGGAGAAGAACCTCCTTCATCCCTAAAGCTAATACAATTCATTTTCAGAAAGGGAATTTCGCCCCCTTCATTAATTACAAATTCATTTTTGATCATTATTTTTATCAACAAGTATGGAGTCACAAGTCTGAGTCGCCTCTCTTCCCGCCTTCTCCCCAGAGAGCGGAGTGGGGGAGCAGGTCGACTCGATCGGGGGAGACAGCGACTCATTTACAAGGCTATCGTCTTCAATGTAATTAGAAGAATTTACAAAACCGTCATCGCCATCATTATGGCTATCATTTCTAATTCTACAATCACTACTATTATTGTTGTCATTATCGTTATTATTCTCATCATGCATTGAGTTACAATGTAAAGTCGAAGATGATTCTACCCCTACTGACTTCTTGATGGTTGACTCGTGTGGAGGAGAGGTTGACTCACTAGAAGTCCCTGCCTCAGCCATTTGAGTCACCCTCTCATCATTAAAACTTTCGATTTCAGATGCATTGTTAATTACCCCCTCCCTTGATTATTTTTACAAGTAAAATTCCTATTCCATTTAAATCTATTAATATAATTAACATTTCCATCATACCCACGATTAATATAATTACAATTATTACTAAAATACCTATTACTATTCTGGCCATTAAGATTAGCATACCCGTTATTATTATAAAAACTATCATGATCAACACGTGCATCATTATTATAACCATTACTGCTATAATTAATGCTTTCATTACCATGGTGATTATTATTATAAAAATTGTCCCTATCATAGTTACTATAATTTCTATTATTATAATTATGACTATAATTTCTACCATTATTTTGATTATCATTATAATAATGTCTTCTACTATAGTTAAAATTAATATTTCCCCGCCCAAAATTAGACTTATTCATACAAGAATGGCAGGGCAAACAATCACAAAAATATCTACTTACAGAAGCGTCATTCCCCCACCTATTTACTCCCATCTGGCCTGGGAGTCGTCTCACAGGCCAACCTCTCCATTTCCCTGGTTCGAAATGTTGGAGTTCCGCTGCGGGGGAGAGGGAGTTGCCGGGGGTTGCGATATCAAGGTGTACATCGGACAATATCGACCCTCACAATTAAATGAACGGTGCAAGAATTTCTTATGAAACCTACAAAGACCTTCCGTACTAGGGCCAGCAGCAACGTTGTTATATGCTGATCGGTTGAAATTCCTTCCTCTTGAATTTTGATCATTATTGGGGGTGGGGGAATTCTTCACATTCTGACACATCCTTCGCGAGCTCTATCACGCTCTTTGCGAGTGATCTCATTTCTTCAGCCGACTTTTCATGAGAGATTATCAGACGACTTATTTCCCTCTCATGTGCTGAAGCCTCTCGGCCAGGTGGCTTGGTGACTTTCTCTTCTGCTGGTCGTACGGCGTTCACAGGCTGCCATTCGTTTCTCCCCCCCGCGGGGGATTGGCGAGCACCGTTTTGGGAAAAAAATTTGTTAAATATGTCGTCGGCAATTTCAATTAATTCCTCAAAATCATGGTTCTTCTCTGTTGTCATGAGGGAGATCTGTAATTGCTTAGGCAATCGTAAGAGGAAGAGCTCTCTAATAAATTTTGCATCGTTGTCCGTTATTGAATCGAAGGTGGACAATCCGAGCATTTCTTTTATTCTAACTGCATAATCAGATGGAAGCTCTCCCTCCCTCATCCCTGATTGAAAGACTTCTTCTATCTGCGTTCTTAGCGATGGTGCATAGAGTTTTTCTATTACCTTTACTAGTTTAGTATAACAATCGTCCTTTAGGGGAAGTTTCAACGAATTTGTAATCTTGCTTGGTAATTTTGATGCCAGTAGCCTTACCCTCTCCCTTTGATCGATGATTTCATTAAGGTTAAAGATCATTGTCGTTTGCCGAATCCACTCTAAGGCATTGAATTCGTTGAAGGGGGGAATAGCATTGAGGGGGATTCTTCTTTCTTCCTTTTCTCCCTAAGAGAGTGGGGGAAGGGTGACTCTTCACCAGGTTTGTTGCTTCATACTCTTCTTGGATCTCGCTTTCCGATTCTGTTTCATATTGTGATGCGTCACCTTCTTCATTTACTCCTTCGGTCGGGGGGACTTCTGGGGGAGTGTGATGGGGTCTTGATGATTGAGACCGAGTCACAATAGCTATGTTGTTCCTCTTCGTTTGAACTCTGGGTGACTTTCTTTTTAGACTCGGCATTCTTAACGGTTTTTTTTTTTTTTTGTTTAGGGAAAAGTTTTTAAGCCTATTGTGATAGGGTTTCTTATTTCACTGCTTTTAATTTGAACTGTTTTATTTTTTTTTTTTTATGTTTTTTTGTGTGTGTTTGTGTTTTGAATTGGCATTTTTTTTTCACTTCACTGTTTTAAAATTTTGTTTATTATGATTTTGCGTTTGTTTTACTTCACTTTTGTATATCAAATGTTTGTTTGTTCGTTCACTCTGGGAGTCACTATTCCTTGTATCAACCCTTGAAGAGTTAATACAGTGGTAATAAAAGAAATAATTACTTCTTATTTTTATTTCTAATGTTAAGTAATTCGAATAGTAAATAATGATGTCAATGTTAAGAACAATTAATAATGCTATCAATCCTTTAAATAACACAAGGCCAGTTCACAGTAAATAATGATATCAATGCTAAGAATAATTAATAATGCTATCAATCCTTTAAATAACACAAGGCCAGTTCACAGTAAATAAGATTAGTGGGGATTGATATTATAAATTTATAACCAAAACACAATTCTCCGGCTTTTTAGCGAGCCGAAGCTCAACACGACTTCTTTTCTTGTAACTTGAAGTCTAACTCCCCGCTTCCCCTGAGTGCCAGGCATTCTCGGGTAGCATTCAGGGTGACTCTCTTTTACAACAATGGAGTCACACGGAAGAGTCACCGAATATTTCTCTTACACAATGAAATAATAATTAAAATTTAACATATAGAGAGTCCCCTTTTTGAGTGATGTTACAGGTGTATATAGCTGTGTACAAAGCTATTAGGAGAGGTGTACAGGATTATCGTGAGGGCAAAGAGAAATCCTGTCCTCACATATATATATATATATATATATATATATATATATATATATATATATATATATATATATATATATATATATATATATATATATATATATATATATATATATATTTTTATTTCGAGTTAATATATATATATAGAAATATATATATATATATGTATGTGTTATATAGCAGCAGTTATATATATATATATATATATATATATATATATATATATATATATATATATATATATATATATATATATATATATATATATATATATATATATATATATATATATACTGTGTATATAAATCATAGGTGACTCTTTTACACGTGCTATTCGTACTTAGCACGAGTTAACATTATGGAAAAGACGATCTTTTTGAAATTTCATAATACTATAAAAATTCTCTCTTCTTCTTTTTTTTTTCTTAAAAAATTTGGAAAATTAGAGATTTTATTTCGTAATAATCAATAAAAAAAATTACATAAAATTGAAACATATTGTAGGAATTATTGTAAATAACGCTATTTTTTAATCAATTAAAAAAGGTGACTGTTCGTGCTCTAATCGAATAGCGAAGATTGTGTGTGTGTGAATTTAGAGTAAAAAATTGTTTATATTGTTGCCTTTGGCATCTCTTTAGTTACATTTTTTGATGTTGACATACAAGAAAACTTGCTCTTTATGTGTATAAATAAGGCGGAGACTGCTTTCTTTAAATTTATTTTAAACGTATATATGTATATATATATTTATTGTGATAGATAGAAGATTTATTTTATATATATATATATATATATATATATATATATATATATATATATATATATATATAGAGAGAGTATGTGTAGAGAGAGAGAGAGAGTAAGAGTAGTAAAAGGCCAATAGAGACGCTGCTGAATTAGAGAGAAGAGTATATATGAGATATATATCTGTATATGGTTATATATGTGTGTTCTTTATATATATATATATATATATATATATATATATATATATATATATGCATATATATATATATATATATATATATATATATATATATATATATATATATATATATATATATATATATATGCAAAAATCTTTAGAGAGTTTTAAAACAGCTCAAACTCTTAAAATGTAAAGAAACAATTTAAAACCACTTAAGAACTAAATAGGAAATCAAAATATTAAAAATTAAACAATAGTTTACGTTTCGAGACTAGTACAACGTCTCCTCCTCAGAACTTAAATGGAAATAAAATTAATTTTGACAAAATAAATAATAAAATTAAAATATGAAATATAAAAAATGAAAGCAAATTAGCAGATGGCAACATAAAATTACTTCACAATAAATTATTTGATGATAAATATTTGATTTTTTCAGATATGAAATTTCTTGTTATTAGGTCCAAATTAAAGAATCCTTCCGAAATATTGAAATTAGATTTAGTTGAAATAAAAAAAGATTCTAATAATTGATTTAGATTTTTATCCTTTGAATTAAACAAAAAAGTTGCACCTTCCCAATTAATGATGTGTTCATTCTGTGATAGATGTCTAAAAATGGCATTTTGGTCATTTCCTCTTCTAACCTCACCCCTATGTTTTTTATATTTCATATTTTAATTTTATTATTTATTTTGTCAAAATTAATTTTATTTCCATTTAAGTTCTGAGGAGGAGACGTTGTACTAGTCTCGAAACGTAAACAACTGTTTAATTTTTAATATTTTGATTTCCCTATTTAGTTCTTAAGTGGTTTTAAATTGTTTCTATATATATATATATATATATATATATATATATATATATATATATATATATATATATATATATATATATATATATATATATATATATATATATATATATATATATATATATATATATATTTTTATAGATACCACATATTTTGTTATATTATATATATATATATATATATATATATATATATATATATATATATATATATATATATATATATATATATATAAGTAGTGACAGGACCTCTATTCTTGAGGCGGAATTTTATAATGGCTAAAATGACCAAAACAAATCTAAACATTTTATTATACCGACTAGTTTCGGGTGAATTACACGTCTACCCATTATCAAGGCTTGGACTATAATGAATAATATAACAAAATTTTAAATAAATAATGCTTAAAAAATTACATAAAAGTTATATATAAATAAATAAATAAAAGAAAATTAATATTTGCCAATATATAGGAAAAAGTATTACTAAGCACAAAATTCTACTTCAGTATTAAAATATTTTCACGTCTGTAAATTTTTCATTCAACTTTGGAGCGTGTGGAGGCAGTGTATAAGGATTCTTAAAGAATGGAGGTTCTCTTTCAAAGTCCAAAATATTGAAATTTGAATCCTGTATAGGATGATTTTTCTGAAGAGAATGAGAATTGATCGCAGAATATGGGGGATGGTGCAAATGTTCTAAAGTTCTATAGGAGATACCTTTATGTTCAGCAATGCGAATAGAAAGACTACGAGTAGTCTTTCCTATGTAGGTGGCATCACAGTCACCGCACTTGTATTTGCATATCACTGATGAACATAAAGGTAAAGGAAGTTTATCTTTAACTTTGAAAAATTTTCCAATTTTATTTTCATTTGAAAAAGCTAATCTGAAGTTGAACTGGGGGTAATTTGATTTTAATATTCCTTTAATTCTGCATTCAATTTCACAACTCACTCTCCCCATAAAAGGTAATTTCATATACAGAATTTCTTTAGGTTTATTAATTTAGTGCAAGATATTTGCAAATACTAATATTATGCTTTGTGTGATGCTTATTAGAGCTGCTGAGGTGGAGTGGGATTTTTTGAAGCCATGTTGGTGATTTGGGGAGTGAAAGTAGGGTTGGATTTTGGTGAGTACAATCTTCTCCATTAGTTTGCACAGGGATGAAAGGAGGGATATGGGTCGATATGGGGTCTTTTCTGGGTTTTAATTTGGGTATGATTATTGTTTTTTTCCAGTATGGAGGGATATAGTTGAGTGACCAAGATTTGTTGAAAATGTTTGTAATGAATGAAATAGCGGTTGGTCCAAAGTGTTTAATGTGAAGGATAGAAATGTTGTCTGGGGCAGAAGCTGGCGGAGTTTTTTAAGTTTTTCATTAGTGAGTAATTTCTTGTGTAGTGAATAATAGGTTGAGATTGATTTCTAATTTTGTTTTTTAAGGTTAAGTATTATCTTTCTGTTATTTGGGTGAGTGGATTTGTTGGAGATATTGAAGTAGTGTTGTGCAAGGATATTGCAGTGTTGTTTGGGGGAGGGGAGAGAGTTATTTTGTCCTTTTAATGCTTCGTTTGTGGGTGGGGGTTGTTTTGGGAGTTGTGGAGACGTTTTATTACCTGCCATGTTCTTTTTTCTTTAGGCTTCACCATATTGTCAGTTAGGTGTTTTTTGAATTTTTCTGCCTTATGGGTGGAGATGAGATTGGAAATTTGTGTGCTTAGGGAGTTAATTTGAGCAGTTAGATCTGATATCTAATGATATTTCTTTGTTTTATCCGGTTGGAGATTTCGGGTGTTAATGAGGGATTGTAGTATTTTCTATGACCTTTTGGTATGTAAAGGTTTGAGGCTTTATGTATTATTTTGGTGAGTTTATCTATGGCCTTATGTAGGGAGAGAGAGTTGTTGATTTCCAGCAGAGGTAGGTGAGTTCCTATTTATTGGGTGAATTTTTGCAAGTTTGAATTTTTGTAGTTTGCAAAGGCTATGGTAATTTTGGGGGTGAGTATTTTTGTCAGTTGTGTATGCGAATATTATTGGGACGTGGTCGGATGGGAGATATATTTCGGTGTTCCATGTTATGTTGGTGAAAAGAGAAGGAGAAGAGAAAGTGATGTCTGGGGATGTTTGTGTTTGATTTGCTTGTGGTGGAATTCGGGTGGGGAGGTTGTTGTAATTT
>JABUQX010011322.1:57500-60000 GCA_015478945.1 Trachelipus rathkii | reverse complement strand
TAATAATAATAATAATAATAATAATCAAAATAATAATATAATAATAATATTAATAATATTAATAATATTAACAATAATAATAATAATAATAATAATAATAATAATAATAATAATAATAATAAAAATAATAATAATAATAAAAATAATAATAATAATAATAATAATAATAATAATAATAATAATAATAATAAACAATCATAGTTTAATAATAATAAAATAATAATAATAAAAATAATAGTAAACTATTAATAATAAATAATAAACAATACTAATTAATAATTAACAATAATTTATATAAATAACAATAATATTTATAATAATGTATAATAATAGTAAGTAATTAATAATAATAAAATAATAATTAATAATAATAAAATGATTAATAATAATAATAATAATAATTAATAATAATAATAAAAATAATAATTACTAATAATAATTACAATAAAATAATAATAATAATAATAATAATAATAATAATAATAATAATAATAATAATAATAATAATAATAATAATAATAATAATAATAATAATAATAATAATAATAATAAAAATAATATTAATAATAATTATCATGATTATGATTATTTAATCGTAATAATCATGATAATCATAATAACCATAATATCATAATAATCAAAATAATCATAATAACCATAATAACCAATAATAACCAATAATAATCAATAATAAATAATAATAAATAATATTAAATATTAAATATATAAATAATAAATAATAAATAATAAATAATAAATAATAAATAATAAATAATAAATAATAAATAATAAATAATAAATAATAAATAATAATAAAAAAGTAAAAATAATAAATAATAAATAATAAATAATAAATAAATAAATAATAAATAATAAATAATTAAATAATAAATAAAATAAATAATTAAATAATAAATAATAAATAATAAATAATAATAAAAAGTAAAAATAAAAATAAATAAAATAAAATAAAAAAAAAATAAAAAAATAAAAATAAAAATAAAAATAAAAATAAAAATAAAAATAGTAAAAAAATAAAAAAAAAAATAAAAATAAAAATAAAAATAAAAATAAAAATAAAAATAATTAAAAGTAATAATAATAATAATAATAATAATAATAATAATTAATAATAATAATAATAATAATAATAATAATAATAATAATAATAATAATAATAATAATAATAATAATAATAATAATAATAATAATAATAATATACTTTTATTTTTATCTTCTATATCCTATTAATTTTAAACATGCAAAAAAACGTTCCAAATTCGTATCGATTTGTTGAATGATGTGGAGCACCATATTTTTGAAACTACCATCCTTTCGCCATTACGGTCCGGCCACATTTTGATTTCCTATATTCTTAATGAAAAGTTGTTATTAATAAATTATTTTTTACTTTTGCTTTTTTATCTATATCATATTAAAAATAAACAGCCAGAAAACCGTAACGGTTTTCACTACAATTTTGTCATCATGAGTTTTTTCGGCTTGGTTTCCTCGGGCGAGCGAAGCGAGCCCTCTGCGCGTGCGTAGCACGTGCTCAGGGACAAGTCTTGCTCCGTTAGGAGCAAGCCAAAGGCTTGTTATCATTATTTTTTATTATTATTATTATTATTATTATTATTATTATTATTATTATTATTATTATTATTATTATTATTATTATTATTATTATTATTATTATTATTATTATTATTATTATTATTATTATTATTATTATTATTATTATTATACCAAAACTAAAGATATATTCTCTTTTGTTTCCAAGGTTTTAAAATTTTCCATGTATATAAATACATACTAACGAGTAGAGGTGGTTCGTAGGACATCCGCATTCGCGAGTATCCGTTTCATTTTCAACATCCGCGGATATTGATCACGATTTTATGACGAGAGAAAGTATCATGAATTGCCCAAACCAAAATTACGAGAATTCTAAATCTAAATATACAAGTGGAAGTGAATGTTTCTCATTTCTTAGTATTTTCGACTTTTATTTTTTAAAGATAAAAATTATTTTTACTTCAGACTTAATTTTTTATATCTAAAATACCAAATAAAGCTAAATGAAAGTGGTTTAAATTGCAATTGCATCTCTTCATATATTAAATTACAGAAAAACATTTAAATTTTTAAACCTACAAACCAAATATATATATATATATATATATATATATATATATATATATATATATATATATATTATATAATATATATATATATTAATATTATATAATATATATATTGTATATATATATATATATTATATATATTAATATTATATATATATATTATATATATATATATATATATATATATATTATATATATATATATATTATATATATATATATATATATATATATATATATATATGTATATATATATATATATATATATATAATATATAATATATATATCTCTATATATAAAAAACACATATATATATATATATATATATATATATATACTATAATATATATATA
>JABUQX010011322.1:47500-50000 GCA_015478945.1 Trachelipus rathkii | reverse complement strand
CACATTTAACGTGACCCTGGAAATCGAGAGACTCGTCCTTCAAGTGCTCCTGCATAGACTATTCCTCCCTCTCTTACCATGTATGGACGCTGGTTGATGCCTTCTCTCTTGCTGGCGCCAGTACGAATGCATTCTCTGTTGGAGTTGGTTGTCTTTCTATTAATTATTATTAGTGCGAATTTCATTTAGTTTGCGTCACTTCATTCACATATTTTATTTTCTATTATTTTTGAATAGTATATTTCTCTTAGTTATCATTTCGTGTTACGTAGGACATACAGAAATGCCTCGGACGCGATCAGACGACTTTTGCCCAGTGTTTGGTGCTCCTGAAACTTTAAAGACAACATGCCACCAACATATGCGAAAGCTATGAGATATTATTTACATATACGGCTAGAACTTTTATGAGAAAATAAACAGGAACCCGGGTTGGCTGATGTGTGTTCGCCATTAATAAAAGGTCTCAAACGCCAATGGGGGAAAAAAGTTCAATTCCTATTGTAACTGAACTGATCAACAAATATTACATAAGATAGGAGAATATCATAAAAAAATCTTGCAATATTAAGAAGCCTTTGAAAAAGAGAAGGTAAACTAAATTCTTCGAAAAAGGTTGTATCATTTAGAGAATCAACGGAGAAAAATCTGTTCGATATTTCATTATGTAAATGCAAGGATTCTTTAATCTGCACTTGCAAAATTAAATTTCCTGTAGCTGAGAGTTTTTTTAAGAATCAAAGGACATTTTGAAGAGATGAAATTTGGAAATATTGACATTAAAGCATGCAAAATGCTTGAAAAAAGTTGCAACGCAAAGAAAAGGTAGCCGAGAGAAGTCAAAATGTTTAATTGCAAGACAGTGAAGAAAAGTCAGCTAATAGACTTTCTCCTTCTATTATGAGACACATTTTGAATTCTTCAAGTTCTTCTGATGAATATAAAGATACCAAATATAAACAATATGAAACGAAAAACACATTATAGTCAAGATTCTCCTTCAACTTCGCAAATGAGAATTGAGTTTCCAAATGTAGCACAGGCTTGCGACAGAACTAGTGTTTCTGGTAGAACAGCAGTAATTCTTATAAATGCAGCTTTAAAAAACATGGGAGTAAATACCAAAGATGATTGTTCTAAGGTAGTTCAACGTAGCAAAATCAGAAGGGAAAGCACAAAAATCAGCAATGACTTGAAAAGGAAAAATGAGGGAAAACACTCTTCATCAGAATATGGGATATACTTTGACGCCGAAAAGACTAGACTTTTGAATTCGGGTTATGGGAGGAGAAACCATGTGAAACGTAAAACACAATTACAAGTCAAGATTCTCCTTCAACTTCGCAAATCTTGGTCATGTCACTCCTATATCTGGCAGCTCTCATAATATCAAAACAAGCATATTAACTTTTTTTATAGAGAAAAATGTTGTCTTTCTAAGTTGCAAACTATTAGTTGTGATGGAACAGTGGTTAATACAGGTTCTAAAAATGGTATAATAAGCCAACTTAAGCTCTCTATGAGGCGTTCTTTACAATGGTTTGTTTGTTTTTTACATACAAAAGAACTACCATTACGTAATCTATTGCAACTTTTGAACGGAAAAACTGCTGGACCAAAAGGGTACTGTGGAGAAATTGGAAAAAGTTAGAATCTTGCGAAAAGATGCTTGTAATAATCTTTGAAAAGATAGAAATAACTTTGCCTGATGTTGCCCTTGATGAACTTAGTATATATGAACGATATCGCTACGAGATGTGTATTGGAATTTCAAACTGAAATATTTCATTAAGCTTGTCACGGAAGGATACAGGAAAAATGAGTCATTCCAGGTGGTTAACAACAGCCAACAGAATTTTAAGATATGTTTCAACAAAAGATCCATCGGGGAACTTGAAAGTTTTAACAGAATATGTTATTAGAGTATACGCATGCGCATGGTTTGATATTAAAACTCAGTCATCTTGTCGGCATGGGAGTCAACACTTTTACAGCAAAATAAAAATAATTCGGTTTCTACTTGAAGGGTTAAAGAGCATAATAGTTCGAATATTGCAAAAAAAAAGGCATATATTAGATATCGTGAAAATATTCTGTTGGCAATGTTGGCCGACAGCCGGTAACACATGAGAGAGTTGGGCCTTCGAAGAATTTTAAAATTTAGACAGATAGCTAAAGTAGAATAAAATTTTCGTTAAATTTCATATCAGAAGACTATATAGATCTAATTGACTGGAATTCAGTTTCACTACTGAACCACCACTTACAATATCAATTTCTGATAATACACTTAAAGTGATGATTTTGGACGTTCCTGCTAAAACTGATATTTTAAGATTTCCGTGCCATTCACGAGCAGTAGAGCGCTGAGTCAAATTAGTTAATGAAGCATCAACAGCGGTGTGTGGCAACGACTCACGAGATGGATTCATAAGATGAAGAATAGCATCTAGTGAAAATACCCAAATTTGAAACCAAAAGTCAATATCTCCAAATTCTA
>JABUQX010011322.1:40000-42500 GCA_015478945.1 Trachelipus rathkii | reverse complement strand
CATAGATCAAGTTTATTTACAAAATTCGTAAACCTTTTAATAGATATCGATGGAATCATTTTACTAAGATTGGTAAGGATGGATCTGTGGCTCACTGGTTTGAAAAATCATCAAGAAAACTAATTGCAATTGCTTGATTTATTTTCGTATTACATTGATTCTAACAATGGGCATGCTCATTTCTTAATTAAGAGAAAGCCAAAGCTATGTTGCAGCTTTGCAACTTCCTCAATTTATTAAAAATTTTCAATGATTTTTGAGCGAAAATCATTCAAAACAAGCATTACATTTTCAGTATGATTAAAAGCAGTTGCTGTCACTTATGATGGAGACTGCAATGTATTACATAATGGAATAGTGAAGGAGAATAAAGTTGAAACCATAATTAAACTTATAACAAATTCACTCATGATTACAAATTTAAAAAGATTTAAGGCTTTTGAAAAAGGTTCAATATCTTGATCCATCTCATGCTCCCCGAATGCTTCAACAATTGATTTAGAAATTTCTCTAAACTGCACCATCCATCGTAACTTTCCACCGACCTTATTTTCCAAATTCTTGCTAGTTTTGTTTTTAAATTTTTTTTCTATTTTTTATAATAAAATAGTTTCCACCTTGGTAAACTAAAATAGTGCCCAGTTGTTTTCACTGTGCCAATAAAGTATAGTACATGAATCTCAACAGCAATGAATATACAATGCCGCTGTATATTTTCGACAGCTTAAATAAACACTTTTATCTAAAACCTTTCTTCATTGCTGCTGCACCACCATGTTGTTGGCCAATCAGAACGTCACTATTTATTTCAACTTTCGTAGTATTGCCTCCTCTAGATATTCCCCTTTGTTGTGGAAGAGATCGATCTACAAATTCAAAGCAAGGAGCCAATTGAAATTCAATCAGGTGGAACAATTATTCTTGGGGTTGAGCAAGATGTAGTTCTCGGTGGATTTACTTTAGAAGAAACTTTTTAGGGTTGCTTTGCTAACTATATTTTATCCGGAAATTTGTTTGATGATGCTTTGGTTCAAACTTTTTTAACTTGTGACGCTTTAGAATTCCAGAATGATCATCTCACATTTGATAAGGTATGGAGAATTAGTGATTCCGCAAACTTCACAAACATTTTAAAAAGTTCTGTCTGCGTTGTGAACCTCCATGATTATGTTGTTTTCCCGGAACAAAGAGATTTTAAGAGCGCTTCTCACTTATGCCGAACTTTGAAAGGTGAAATTACAGCTCCAATGAGCGAAGAAGAAAATCAAGCATTTGTATCATCCACTAGGACATTTTTTGAGGTATGTTCCACTGATTACAGCATTTTTATGTGGGTTGGAATAAATCCGAACTATTGAACGGATCACTACAATTAATTCATAATGAAAGAAATACCCACTTGAAATGCAATAACTTCAGACCAGGAGTTTTCAAATACGTCGACGAGCAAAATGCAAATTCTTAGAAACACATTTACTTGGGAAGTGGGTTTGGTACTCTTGTGGAATTGTAGCATGTGTCACGTGCAGTATTCCTAATACATCAGAACTTAAATTAAGATGTCTTTGTTCTCGTTCGCATATGGATATAACTTACGAGATACACGGTTACCACAACAAAAAGGAAAAATAGGAAAGCTTTTTTCTTTAAAAATAGTTTTCGTCTTGAGAACTTAAAATAATGCCCAGTTGTTATCCTTGTGATCATAGGGTTTCTAAGGTGTTATACTTCATACGAACGTCAACATCACTGAACATGCAAGGCGCTGTATATTTTCGACAGATTGGACACTTTTAAATAAAACATTTCTTCTTTGCTGCTCCACCATCGTGTGGTTGTCCAATCAGAAAGTCACTATTTATTTCAACCTTCGAAGTATTACTTTCGATAGAGATTCTCTTTTTGTGCTTTCAACAGCAAAAGAAACCTTCACGAACCATAAATATATTTTTCTCATTTCTATTTTCATAAATTAAAATTAAGAGATTCAAATCAAAAATTTTTTTTTTATAGTTTAAATAATTTCCAAGGGGTTCAAACCTCCTGAACCCCCTGGCTACGGCCTTATATATATATATATATATATATATACTATATATATATATATATATATATAGCATATATATATATATATATATATATATATATATATATATATATATATATATATATATATATATATATATATACTGCTCTTCAAAATTAACGCACCACAAAGGTACGTGGCGAAGGAAGGGTAGAAAAGGTTGAAGAACGCGAAGATACTTTATTGGACAATGACAGTAACATGGTAGATTCCTCACCAGAACCGTAGGTTAATAGAGTGTGAGGCCAAGGTCCAGCTAAAGGGTCTCGCAGTAGGGTTCGGAGGTTCGGCGCTTTAAACACACAATGGTGGTTCGTACGGCGGCGGTCGCGGGGTGTTTTGGGTGTATCTCAATACCTTGTATGACTCCCTCTGGCATGGATGACTGCCTGACGCCGTTCTGGCATGCTCTCA
>JABUQX010011322.1:25000-30000 GCA_015478945.1 Trachelipus rathkii | reverse complement strand
TTATTATTATTATTATTATTTTAGAAGCAGTATTATTATTAACATTGGTGTTACCAATGCTGTTCATTGTGAATATGATGTTTCAATATATTGTTTAAAATTTAGAATGAAAGCATTGTATCGCTGACGAAGTTTTACATATCGAAAAATCAAATAGGGTTTTTATTAGCAAGAAAAAAAAAACAGTACGAATATCATTTAAAACCGTGAGGTACCTTTTCGTTTCAATAACCTAGCTATATATATATATATATATATATATAATATATGTAATATCACAATAATATAATAATAATATATATATATCTAATATTTTTATATATATATATATATATATATATATTTTATTTATTATAATAATAATAATAATAATAATATAATAAATAATAAAAATAATAATATAATGTATATATACTAATAATATAATAAGAATAATAATAATATAATATTAATAATATATAAAATGCTATATAATATAATATATTTAGTAAATAATAATTTGTATCTGTACGATATATATTTAGGGATAGCCATATATAAATAGTAGATAACAAAAGATAATAATATGTAATAATATATATATACTTCCTTCATAACCTAATAATAATAATATATGTAATAATAATAATAATAATATATGTAATATATATGTAATAATAGATGGAATAAGAAAATAAAAAAATATCAAGATAAGAACAACAAAAGCAACTTCTTTATATATATATATATATATATATATATATATATATATATATATATATATATATATATATATATATATATATATATATATATATATATTATGCGTCCTGCTCTTAAAAAAAACAAAGGCCTACCTAATTCCACCAGAGTTTGGGGAAATTCCCAAGTCAGGATCCAATTTAAAGGCCGACATGTCCCGATACACGGCGTTTGAAAGTATGCAAATCAAAGATAAGTTGGAAAATAGATAAAGAAAGTGTGTTCCAGACTTTGTCCAGTGGAGTACGTGTGGGTGGGCTTAACGGTAAAGGTCTGGTCTGAGGAATTTGATAGTGGAAAAATGATATTGCTTTACAAGGCTTGTCGACTGAGCCCTTCTCAATGGAGGTGATATGCTGCTGGATAGTTCAGAAGAGCAGAGCCTGTTGTAAAATATATACCGTATATATATATATATATATATATATATATATATATATATATATATATATATATATATATATATATATATATATATATATATATATATATATACTACTATATATGTATATATATATATATATATATATTTATATATATATATAACATATATATATATATATATATATATATATATATATATATATACTATATATATATATATATATATATATATATATATATATGCCCTATATATTTATATATATATATATATATATATAGTATATATATATGTATATATATATATATATATATATATATATATATATATATATATATATATATATCATATGCTATCTAACTCTAATAATAATATATATAACAACAACTCAATATAACTCCTCTCTTTACATAACTTTCTTTTAACTAATATATATATAATAACCATATATATATATGTATAGAGAGAGAAGGCTCAAGAGGAGAGAGAGAGATTCCTTCAATTATGACCACGTGAAAAGAAACTAATATTAAGGACAGACAAAGGTTTGAGTTGTGTGTTTCCAGAATGATTTTATGGTTGTGTGGAAGATAATGTCAAGTACAAAGATGAAAGAACTGAACTTTTAGTTGGTTTAAACCAAACAACCATATATATATATATATATATATATATATATATATATATATATATATATATATATATATATATATATATATATATATATAAATATATATATATATATATATATATATATATATGCTGCTGCTATATATACTATATCTTATATCCTCCTCCCAGTCCGGCCCACGAGCCTGTAAGTCAGGCCAACCTCCCACTTCCATCTTGTTTATCACATCACGATCCCATCCGCCATCAGCTCATCCATTGCAGGCATCTGGTAATGCTCCCTCATTGAATCCTCTACTGTATCTCTCCACCTCTTCCGCGGTCTTCCCCTCTGAGTCTCCCTCCTCCGGTCTCCACCTCCCACCTCCTGCTGGCAACTCTCTCCCTGCATCCTCTCCATGTGTCCCCACCATCTCAGTCTGGCTGCGTCAAACTTTGTTTATCTGGGTTCCACAACCACGCACTCCCTCACTGTCTCGTTTCTCACTCTGCGTCTCTTCTCTTCTTTCCAATCACTGTCCTCAGCACATCTCCACTGTCTGAATTCTACTCTCCTCTCTCCCCGTCATGCTCCATGCCTCCGCTCCATGCAACAGTATCGGTGTCAACACTCCCTCATATATTGCTCTCTTCACCTCTTTGTTCATATATTTATCTTTCAAGATGGGGTATCCTGCTCTTACAGTCCTGCCATACTGCTCAATTCTACTCGTAATTTCCTTTGCACACCCCCTTCTCTTCCAAATGTGCTTCCTAGATATTTATATCTATCCCCATTTTTAATCTCTCTACCGTCTACCTCCACTATCAACTCCTCCTTCTCCTCCCTGCTTGCTACCATTATCTTTGTTTTCTTCGCATTCATATTCAATCCTGTTTCTCTGAACTTTTCTGCGAAACACAACACCATTTGCTTCAACCTCTCACCATCTCCAGTCCAACACGCCAATTCATCTGCATATACCTTGATGTCTCCGTCAATCTCTTCTAAACTCTCTTTTACACCTCCTATGACTGTGTCCAAATACGCTATAAACAGTATCGGCGATAGCACACTACCTTGCCTTACTCCAGTTTTCACCTCAAACCATTCCTCGTTTTTATATCCTGTTCTTACCTTACTTATGCTATTCACGTATGTACTTCTTATTGCCTTTATCAGTCTGCCTCCAACTTCATAACCCCTCCTCAAATTCTTCCTCCATTATTACCTCTCCTCTTCTCCCTTTACGTTTCTCTCCTACTCCTCTCACTCCCCTTCCTCTTCCGACGGCACTTCCACATTCAACAACTCATCAAAGTACTCTATCCACCTTTTGTTTTTTTCCTCCGGGCTTACCAATGTTTTTCCATTTCTGTCTTCGATATTACATACTTTACTCTTCACTCCTCTACACGTTCTTGACAATCTAAAAATCTTCTTCTTGCCTTCCTTCATATCATCCATCAGTTCCTTTGCTAGCTTTTCAGCCACCTCCTCCTTTGCCCTCCTCTTCACTCTCTCCGCTTCATTTCTTGCTTCCACGTACACGACTCTAGATTATGCACTTCTGTTTTTAAGCCATCTTCTCAATGCCACCATCTTTTGTCTCACAGCATTCTTTACCTGTTCATTCCACCAAGGTGTATGATTCTCTCTTGCTCCTCCCATCCATTTAATGCCTAAAGTTTCTCTTGCAGCTTCTTTCACAACACTTCCTATGTGAATCCATTGTCTTATCACCGTTCATCTCCAGTATTTTTTCGTTTACTTTACCAACATAATTCAATCTCTTATCTTGGTCTTTCAACGAGTCTACTTTTATTGTACTCCACTTCTCTTTTACTTGTACTTTCTCCGCTTGTATCTTTAGATCAGCTAGTAACAGCCTGTGATCTGAAAAAATGACACACCCTGGATCACCTTTGCATCTTCTACTATTCTTCTATCCGATACTATAAAGTAATCTATTATCGATCTTTGATCAAACATTCCAGTCCTATAATTCCACCTGTATCTCGTATATCTATCTGAATCTTTTTTCTGATAGAAGCCGTTCATTATCTTCAAATTTCTTCTCATGCAAAAGTCAATCAGCGTTTCACCTTCCGTGTTTCTCAATTCTTCTCCAAACGGTCCCAACATTCTTTCCGCTTCATCTCTCCTCCTTCCCACTCTTGCATTGAGATCACCCATTAGTATTATCTCCTCACCTTCCCTTCTTCCCATCTCCACCCTTTCCTCCAGCGTTTCCATGAACATCCTCTTCTCTTCTTCTGGATGCCCCTGTTGCGGTGCATATACCTGATATACATGATATCTCCTTCCCTTTATCTTCAGTGTAACTTTGATTACTCTTTCGTTCACATTTTCCATCCCTTCTAAACTGTGTGATACGTTTGGTCCCAATATAACTCCTACTCAGTGCTTCCTCCTCCCCTCCTCCACTCAACATATACATCAGCACAAATCCTCCAGACAGCTCTCTTTCTTCTTCCTCTCCTCTCATTCTCATCTCACCCATCCCCATCACATCTATCCTCCTCTCCTTCATCATGTCCACTATTTCCTCCTCCTTTCCGCTGTAAGTAGCAATATTCAGAGTTCCAAATCTCAACTTAACATTTGTATTAGTCAATTTCCTATTCCAAAAACGTTTCCGTGGTCTATATCCAAAAGGTCGATCGTATTCCGAGGCTGGTCCTTGAGTGTTACAAGCAATTCGTTTCAGGCAGCGGCTTGCTAGGCCAGTCCTGCCCTAGCCAGAGCTCCGTTAGTCAAATCCAAGGGTTCACGACCTTGGACGTGGAGGTTGGAGTTTTGCACCCATATATATATATATATATATATATATATATATATATATATCTATATATATATATATATATATATATATATATATATATATATATATACTATGCTGCCTATATATATATATATGTTATATATATAAATATATGTATGTAATAATAATAATATATGTATATATATATATATATATAATAATGTGTATAAATAATAATAATAACAATATGTAACCAATAACAATAACTAAACTATGCTAATAATAATAATATGTAATAATAATAATAATATATGAAATGTATGTGTAAAGGCTAAAAGATTCATACAAATATAAAAGCTTGTGTATAATAGCCAATAACAACAACAACAATAACCAATAATAACAATAACCAACAACAACAAATAATATAGTATATATAAATATAATAATATATATATATAATATAATAATATATAACACTC
>JABUQX010011322.1:0-20000 GCA_015478945.1 Trachelipus rathkii | reverse complement strand
TAATATATATATAAAAATATATATATATATAATATATATATATATATATATATATATATATATAGATATATATGATATATAATATATATATATATATATATATATATATATATATAGTAGTGATGGGGGGAGTTCAAGGCATCAAAGGAAAGCAAAGGCCCTCTTATCAGTTCTTATCAGCGATTAGCTGATAAGAACTGATAAGAACACGTGTTTCGAGATAACGCTAATTGCTTTTACTGATAACGGCGGCTCGGATCTTATTTCGGTGTATTTAATTTATTTTTATTTAAATAAAAATAAATTAAATAAATTAAATAAATAAATTAAATATAAATTAAATAAATAAATAATAAAAAATAAAAAAAATAAAAAAAAAAATTAAAAAAAATTAAATTAACTTATATATATTATACCCGTATAAAGTCCCGCACTGCCCCAGCATCACCCCGCACCGCATCGCACCGCACCGCACCGCACCGGACCGCACCGTAGCGCACCGATTCCGACTTATCCTCTGAAGTTTTTTCTTATTATTATTATTATTATTATTATTATTATTATTATTATTATTATTATTATTATTATTATTATTATTATTATTATTATTATTATTATTATTATTATTATTATTATTATTATTATTATTATTATTATTATTATTATTAAGTTAACGTATACACACAAAACAAACACTATTATTATTTTATTTTTCTTATTATTTTTAATTATTATTATTATTATTATTATTATTATTATTATTATTATTATTATTATTATTATTATTATTATTATTATTATTATTATTATTATTATTATTATTACAAAATGATTTTTAAGCACAGGCTCCGGCTCAGCCTATGACTCCGATATATATCTACAATGGTTAGAGTTATCGTATCGGGCTAAAATTTGGAAGGGTGTTAGATGGTGACGTAACCTCGTCATAGACGAGGTTACGTCCCCATGGGTCCCCCGAAGGGGGACCCCACCCCCTTTAAAAAATCGAAGTGTTCGTAATTGGCTGAAATTTGGTGAGAGGATTCAGAGTGTAATTTCTAGAAAGAGTTGATACTGGAATCTGAGGAGTTGGCTCTGGCACCGGTGCTGGAGCCACTGCGGTGCCGAGTTAATAAACAGTCGTATAACAACAATATAGGTGTCCTTTTAAGGGTTATCGAGACCCTAGAGCTCGAATATGAGGGTTATAAGTCCGTATAGGGTGTCTAGGACCCCCAATTAGGGGGTCCCGACTGAAAAAAAGAGCACAGAGTGCAAAACAGAGGTCGAAGGAGGAAGAAAGAAGGATGAAAGATGAATAAAAGAAGGAAAGAGTGGAGAAGGAGTCTGATTCAGAGGAGTAGGAGTTGACAGATGCCCCGGTGCTGGCTCCGGTGCGGTGTTGAGTTATTAAATATTTGTGTAATGATACAATATTGGTGTCTTTATATATGTTATTGCGTCTATAGATTTCGAAAATAATGGTTTCAGAACCATAAAAAAAAAAAATAATAAATAAATAAATAAATAAAATTTCTTATTCTTTTTTTGTTTAAAACTTACAATTTACGTTTTTACATACGCCTACAAGCAGTAAATCAGTAAAATCAAACCATCATCCAGCACCCTCCTGTCCAATCGTGATCTATTGATAAATTGATTCAAGTCAAATTTTTTACTAAAATTCGTAACGTTTTACATACCCTAAAGCAGTAAATAAATAAATCAAAAAATCAAACCACCATCCATCCACCTTCCTGGCCATCATGACTATTAATCCTATTGATCTATTGTCTATTGACTCTATTTGATCCTATTGATCTATTGATTTTATTGATTCAAGTTAAATTTTTTACTAAATTGTAACGTTTTTTACATACCTAAATCAGTAATCAGTAAATCAACCCCATCCCTCCACCATCCTGTCCATCCTTGATCTATTGATCTATTGATCTATTGATCTATTGATATATTGATTCAAGTCACACTTCGAGTATCATTTTGGATAAACATAACATAAAATCAAGATCTTTATACAAAGATCAATCGAGTATATCTCTAACGTACAAACAAAGTTTCCACATTAATAAAGGCTAACATAGCATCATCTGAACTATGAATATAAAACACAACAACAAACCTGACATGCCTTAAACATGAAAATAAACTGTAACGTTTAACAAATTCCACACTAAAACAGCAAAGTAAGCTAACATTGCATGCAAAACGTAACATATCTTACTTTGTCAAGCATATCTCTAACATAATGTTAATTTAAACATTAACATGGAATATTTAATCTCTATTATATATTATTCAAACATTGGTTCATAATCATACAGACAGCGAAAGTATGCTAACGTAACAAAGTTCACTATCATAAGGCTATTAATATATGTATCATGAAACTAAGAAAATAATGTACAAGAAACCTAACAACTTACACACGAATAAACTGTTAACACTTTAACAAAGTTTCCACACTTAACACCAGTAAAGTAACTAACATGCCTGCCAAACGTAACCTATTCTCTACTTTTTTGCAATGCATATCTAAACATACTAACGTTAATCTTACACTCACTAACAAAGTAACATTTAACTAAAATTATCACAAAATTGGTGTAATTATGACTGATCAACGAATATACTCTAACGTAATAAGGTTTCCACATCTCAATAAAATTAACATAGCGTAACATGAACTTAAGAAAATAATGTAGCAAAGACAAACCGTAACAGAAACTTACACACGAATACTGTTTAACATTAACAAGTTCACACTTAACACCAGTAAAGTAACTAACATTGCCCATAAAACTTACGTAACCTTTTCTTACTTTTTCAAGCATAACTCTAACATATTAACGTTAATCTTACACTAACAACAGTAACATTTAGCAAAAATTTATCATAACCTTGGCCGATATCATACCTGATCAACGATAATTCCTTTAACGAAATAAAGTTTCCACATCAATAAAGCTAACATAGCTAACATGAAGTAAGAAAATAATGTACAAAGACAAACCTAACACACTTACACACGAATAACTGTTAACATTAAACAAAAATCCACTTAACAACCGTAAAGTAACTAACATTGTATGCAAAGCGTAACCTATTCCTACTTTTTCAAGCATATCTCTAACATATTAACATTAATCTTACAAAGACATGGTAACATTTAGCAAAAAATGCATCATAACCTTGACCGATTATCATACAGACCAACGACTATAGGCTAACGTAACAAAGTTTTACATTATCAATAGCTAATAATTTAAAAAAATTTATCATAGCTACCTAAATATCATAATCCCCGACAAATAATTGCAAAACATACAAAGTTTTTTCCATACATAACATAAAAATAACAAATTTTTATCCAAACATAACATAAAAATAAGTTCTTTGAATAAAATATCATAGTAAAGTGTAATAGTTTACCAAATTTAAAGGCAGTAAATCAGTAATCAGGAAACCAAACACCCGTTAACCGTCCTCCCGCGCCCCTCCCATCGTCCATGACTTTTGATCTTCGACGATTCTAATGATTCAGGTCACATATAGAGATACAATTTCGGATAAACATAGTACAAAAATAAGTTCTTTATAATACTATCTACACGAATGTATGCTAACGTACATTTGTTTTTCCACATTATTAAAGATACATAGCACTACAGAACTAAGATAAATACACACATGGCAAACCCTAACACACTATACGGCACGATAACTACTAAACAGTTAACAAAGTTCCATACTTAACAAGAGTAAGTACCCAGCACAGCGTACAAAACGTAACCTATTCCATTTTTTTCAAGCATATCTCAACATATCATGTTTAATTTTACATTAACACTATTGATTTACGTCGCATTTCGAGTATCAATTCTGATAAACATAGTACAAAAATCAGTTCTTTATATACTAACCAGCGATTATATGCTAAACATAACAATGTTTTTACATTAATAAAGCTAACAAAGCATCAACAACTATGAAACTAAGAAAATAATGTACAACGACAAACTTAGCCCATCCTTACGAACTAATAAACAGTTAACATTAACAAGTTTTCCACACTTAACACAAGTAAAGTAACTAACTATGCATACAAAACGTAACCTATTCATACTTTTTCCAAGCAATATCTCTAACATATTAACGTTTATTTTACATTAACATAATATTTAACAAAAATTTATCATAACCCAGTCTAATTATCATACAGGCTAACGAATAACTGTAAACATAAAAGATTTAACCAAACATAACATAAAAAAGTTCTTTGAATAAAATCATAGTAAATTGTAATAGTTTAATGATACCCAAAGGCAGTAAAAAAGTAAATCAGTAAAATCAAACCATCAACCCCTCCCCACCCCCCCCACCAAAACCTTTTGATCTATTGATTCATGTCATTCATGTAATATTTCGAGTATCATTTCGACTAAACCATAACACAAAAATAAGTTTTTTATATACTAACCATCGAGTATATAGTATATGCTAACGTAACAAAGTTTTTAGCATTAATAAAGCTAACATACATATATCCTGAACTAAGAATATTTTGTAGAACGACAAACCTAACACACCATACGTACGAATAAACTACTAACATTAACAAACTTCCGCACTTAACAACAGTAAAGTACCTAACACTTCGTACAAAAACGTAACCTATTCCCACTTTTTTCAAGCATATCTCTAACATTTCATTGTTAATTTACATTAACATCGTATATTAATAATTAACAAAAATTTAGCATTAACGCTGTCTAATCATCATACGATGACACGAATATAATGCTAACGTACCGATTTTTTTTTTACATCAACGTGACATATTTAACAAAAATTCATCATAACATCGTCTAAATATCATAGTCCCAACGAATAATTGCAAACAACAGTTTTAACCAAACATTACATAAAAATAACAAAATTTTATCCGACATAACATAAAAATAAAGTTTTATCCAAATAAATAAAATATCACAGTAAAGAGCGATAGTTTACTGATTTTAAAACAGTAAATGAGTAAATCAGTAAATCAAACCATCCATCCCAGCAGTCCCCTACCCAACCATTCGCCTATGATCTATTGAAATATTGATCCTAGTCAATTTCGAGTATCAATTTTGGATAAACATACACATAAAAATAAGTTCTTTATATACAGACCTACGAATATATGCTCGCGCAACAAAGTTTTAGCATATAAAGCTAACATATCATAACCCGAACTAAGAAATAAATGTACAAATTGCAAACCTAACATACCTAGCGTATGAATAATCCGCTAACTCCTGAAAATTCCCTATTTATCAAAGGTAAAGTAGCTAACAGGTAATACAATCCATACAATACTCGATATGTTACCATTTCCCGCATATCAACAACAGGTAAGACGTATTATCTAACAAATCCCTTAAAAAAGTGATCAATCTATCAAAGATACCAGCATCTTGAACAATGAATTGACACTATCTTCATCAAAGTGTCACTCGTCTCGAGTATAACAACAGTTGAACTATGAATAAACGTAGACACTTTAGCAAAATTCTGAGCAAACCTAGGCATTACTCAAGCAAAATCTTACCTAGGGCTCACGTTTCTAACACATCATCGTCAGTTAACACAGTAATATCTTACAAAACTCATCATGTCTCTAACAAATCAGTGATCCCCCCTCTCAGGATTCACACTCTTTCAAGGGTCGCATCCCATTGGGTTTTCACTCGGGATGTGATGTGTTGCTTTTAGAAACTCTTGGTGAATGAAAGCTGTTTATTCGTAAGTTAGGTACGTTATGTTAAAAATTACTATGACTGTGTGAAATTAACACTGATTTGTTAGAGAAATGATGAGTTTTGTAAGCATATTACTGGTGCGTAACTGACGATGATGTGTTGAAAACGTGAGCCTAGGTTATTAAGATTTTGTTGAGTAACTGCTGTTTGCTCGAGAATTTTGCTAATGTCTACGTTTATTCATAGTTCAACTGTTGTTATACTCGAGACGAGTGACACTTTGATGAAGATAGGGTCAATTGATTGATCACTTTTTTAAGGGATTTTGTTAGATAATACGTCTTTACCTGTTGTTGATATGCGGGAAAAGTGGTGAACATATCGAGTTTGTATGACCTGTTTAGATACTTTAAACCTTTGAATAAGTAGGGAATTTCAGGCTGTAGCGGATTATTCATACGCTAGGTATGTTAAGGTTTGCATTTGTACATTATATCTTAGTTCAGGTCATGTTATGTTAGCTTTATTGATGCTCAAACTTTGTTGGTTAAGCATATATCGTAGGTCTGTATATAGAAGAACTTTATTTTTATGTTATGTTTTTCCAAAATGATGCTCGAAATATGACTAGGATCAATAGTTCAATAGATCATAGGCGAATGGTTGGGTAGGGGACTGCTGGGATGGATGGTTTGATTTACTGATTTACTCATTTACTGTTTTAAAAATCAGTAAAACTAATCGCTCTTTACTGTGAATATTTTATTCCGAAGAACTTATTTTTATGTTAATGTCAGGATAAAATTTTGTTATTTTTATGATGTTTGGTTAAAACTTTGTTGTCTTTGCAATTATTCGTTGGGGACTATGATATTTAGACGATGTTATGATGAATTTTTGTTAAATATTACGTTGATGTAAAAAAAAATCGGTACGTTAGCATTATATTCGTTGTCAGTATGATGATTAGACAGGGTTATGCTAAATTTTTGTTAAATATTACGATGTTAATGTAAATTAAACAATGACAATGTTAAGAGATATCTTGAAAAAAAAGTGGGAAAGGTTACGTTTTTTTGTACGAAGTGTAAGGTACTTTACTGTTGTTAAGTGGGAAGTTTGTTAATGTTTAGTAGTTTATTGCGTACATAAGGTATGTTAGGTAAGTTGTGAATCATTATATTCTTAGTTCAGGTTATGTTATGTTAGCTTTATTAATGTAAAAACTTTGTTACGTTAGCATATACTTATATACTCGATGGTTAGTATATAAAAAACTTATTTTTGTGTTATGTTTAGTCGAAATGATACTCGAAATATGACATGGATCAATAGATCAATAGATTAAAAGGTCATGGTGGGAGGGGTGGGGAGGGGTTGATGGGGGTTTGATTTTACTGATTTACTGATTTACTGCTTTAAAATCTGTAAACTATTACAATTTACTATGATATTTTATTCAAAGACCTTATTTTTATGTTATGTTTGGTTAAAACTTTGTTATGTTTACAGTTATTCGTTAGCCTGTATGATAATTAGACGTGGTTATGATAAATTTTTTGTTAAATATTACTGTGTCGAGGTAAAATTAACGTTAATATGTAGAGATATGCTTGAAAAAGTATGAATAGGTTACGTTTTGTATGCAATGCTATTACTTTATTAGTGCGTAGGTTGTGCTAAGTTTGTCGTTGTACATTATTTTCTTAGTTCATATGATGCTATGTTAGCTTTATTAATGTAAAAACATTGTTATGTTAGCAATATATTCGCTGGTTTAGAATATAAAGAACTCATTTTTATGCTATGTTTATCGAAAATGATACCTCGAAAATGCGACGTAAATCAATATTGTTTTAATGTAAAATTAACAATGATATTGTTAGAGGAATATGCCTTGAAAAAATGTGAAATAGGTTTGTGTACCGGTGTTGCTAGGTACTTAGTTGTTGTTTAAGTAATTTGGACTTTGTTAAGTTAGTAGTTTAATTCGTGCGTAAAGGTGTGGTTAGGGTTTTGTCATTGTGCATTATATTCTTAGTTCTGGTAGTGCTATGTTAGCTTTAATTAATGTGAAAACATGTTACGTTAGCATATATTCGTTGGATAGTATATAAAGACCTATTTTTGTAACTATGTTTAATATATTGTAACTTCGGATGTGACCTGAATCATTAGATCGAAAGGAATAAAAGGTCATGGACGGGATGGGTAGGGAGGGGCGGGGAGGGGACGGGTGGTTTGGTTTTACTGAATTACTGATTTACTGCTTTAAAATTTGGTAAACTTATTACAAATACTTTACTTGATATTTTATTCAAAAAACTTATTTTTATGTTATGTTTGGATAAAACTTTGTTATTTTTATGTTATGTATGGAAAAAACTTTGTTATGTTTTCAACTATTTGCTGGGGATTATGATATTTAGGTAAGGCTATGATAAATTTTTGTTAAATATTACTATGATAATGTAAAAATTTTGTTACGTTAGCCTATAGTCGTTGGTCTGTATGATAATCGGTTAAGGTTATGATGCATTTTTTGCTAAATGTTACCATGTCTTTGTAAGATTAACGTTAATATGTTAGAGATATGCTTGAAAAAGTAAGAATAGGTTACGCTTTGCATATAATGTTAGTTACTTTACTGGTGTTAAGTGTGGGATTTTGTTAATGTTAACAGTTTATTCGTGTGTAAGTTGTGTTACGGTTTGTCTTGTACATTATTTTCTCTATTCATGTTACGCCTATGTTAGCTTTATTGATGTTGAAACTTTATTACGTTAGAGTATATTCGTTGATCAGTATGATAATCGGCCAAGGTTATGATAAATTTTTTGCTAAATGTTACTGTGTTAGTGTAAGATTAACGTTAATATGTTAGTTATGCTTGAAAAAGTAAGAATAGGTTACGCTTTGCAGGCAATGTTAGTTACTTTACTGGTGTTAAGTGTGGAACTTTGTTAATGTTAACAGTTTATTCGTGTGTAAGTTCTGTTACGTTTGTCTTTGTACATTATTTTCTTAGGTCATGTTACGCTATGTTAGTTTTATTGATGTGGAAACTTTATTACGTTAGAGTATATTCGTTGATCAGTATAATTAACCAATGTTGTGATAAATTTTAGTTAAATGTTACTGTGCCAGTGTAAGATTAACGTTAGTATGTTAGAGATATGCTTGAAAAAGTAAGAATAGGTTACGTTTTGCATGCAATGTAGTTACTTTACTGGTGTTAAGTGTGGAACTTTGTTAATGTTAACAGTTTATTCGTGTGTAAGTTGTGTTAGGTTTGTCTTTGTACATTATTTTCTTAGTTCATGTAACGATATGTTAGCTTTATTGATGTGGAAACTTTGTTACGTTAGCATACTTTCGCTGCTCTGTATGATTATTAACCAATGTTGTGATAAATTTTAGTTAAATATTACCATGTTAATGTAAATTAACATTATGTTAGAGATATGCTTGACAAAGTAAGAATAGGTTACGTTTTGCATGCAATGTTAGTTACTTTGCTGTTGTTAAGTGTGGAATTTTGTTAACGTTAACAGTTTATTCATGTTTAAGGCGTGTCAGGTTTGTCATTGTGTATTATATTCATAGTTCAGATGATGCTATGTTAGCTTTATTAATGTGGAAACTTTGTTACGTTAGAGTATATAGAGTATACTCGTTGATCTTTGTATAAAGAACTTGATTTTATGTTATGTTTTCCAAAAATGATACCTCGAAATGTGACTTGAATCAATAGATCAATAGATATCATAGATCAAGGATGACAGGATGGTGGAGGGATGGGGTTTAATTACTGATTTACTGATTTAGGGTAATGTAAAAACGTTACAATTTTAGTAAAATTTAACTTGAATCAATAAATCAATAGATCAATAGATCAATAGATCAATAGATCAATAGATTAATAGATCACGATTGGACAGGAGGGTGGATGGATGGTGGTTTGATTTACTTATTTACTGCTTTAGGGTATGTAAAACAGGATACAATTTTAGTAAAAAATGACTTGAATCAATGATCAATAGATCAATAGATCAACGATTGGACAGGAGGGTGGCTGGATAATGGTTTGATTTACTGATTTACTGCTTTAGGGTATGTAAAAACGTAAATTTGTAAGTTTTAAGCATAAAAAGAATATGAAATTTTATTTATTCATTTATTTATTTATTTTTTTTTATGGTTCTGAAACCATTATTTTCGAAATCTATAGACGCAATAACATATATAAAGACACCAATATTGTATCATTACACAAATATTGTAATAATCGGCACCGCACCGGAGCAGCACCGGTGGCAGCTGTCAACTCCAATCTTATCTGAGTCAGACACCTTCTCCATTCTTTCCTTCTTTATTCGTCTTTCATCCTTCTTCATTCCTCCTTCGACCTCTGTTTTGCACTCTGTGCTCTTTTTTTTCAGTCGGGACCCCCCTAATGGGGGGTCCTAGACACCCTATACGGACTTATAATCCTCATATTCGAGCTCTAGGGTCTCGATAACCCTTAAAAGGACACCTATATTGTTGTTATACGACTGTTTATTAACTCGGCACCGCAGTGGCTCCAGCACCGGTGCCAGAGCCAACTCCTCAGATTCCAGTATCAACTCTTTCTAGAAATTACACTCTGAATCCTCTCACCAAATTTCAGCCAATTACGAACACTTCGATTTTTTAAGGGGGTTGGGGTCCCTCGGGGGGGACCATGAGGTAATCTCGTCTACGACGAGGTTACGTCCATCTAACACCCTTCCAAATTCTAGCCGATCGATACTCTAACCATTGTAGATAATATATCGGAGTCATAGGCTGAGCCGGAGCCTGTGCTTAAAAATCATTTCTAATAATAATAATAATTATTATTATTATTAGAAATGTACATAAATGTTTTTAATTATTATATATAATTATATAATTAATTTTAATATAATTAATTATATTAAATAATTATATATAAAACTAATTTATATATAAATTATATATAAAACTCTTTAATTATATATATATATATATATATAATATTATTATTATTATTATAATAATAATATAATAATAATAATAATAATAATAATAATAATAATAATAAATAATAATAATAATTTATAATAGCAATAATATATAATAATAATATAATAATAATATTAATAATAATAATAATAATAATAATAATAATAATAATAATAATAATAATAATAATAATAATAATAATAATAATAATAATAATAATAATAATAATAATAATAATAATAAGAAAAAACTTCAGAGGATAAGTCGGAATCGGTGCGCTACGGTGCGGTCCGGTGCGGTGCGGTGCGGTGCGATGCGGTGCGGGGTGATGCTGGGGCAGTGCGGGACTTTATACGGGTATAATATTATATTTAATTTAGTTTTTTTTTTTTTTTTTTTTTTTATTTTTATTTATTTATTTAATTTTATTTAATTTATTTATTTAATTTATTTAATTTATTCTTATTTAAATAAAAATATTAAATACACGAAAATAAGATCCGGCCGCCGTTATCATATTTTTTTTTAAATTTTTGTAAAGCAATTAGCGTTATCTCGAAACACGTGTTCTTATCAGTTCTTATCAGCTAATCGCTGATAAGAACTGATAAGAGGGCCTTTGCTTTCCTTTGATGCGCCGAACTCCCCCCATCACTACTATATACAGTATATATAATATATATATTATATATATTTATATATATATATATATAATATATATATATATATATATATATATATATATATATATATATATATATATATATATATATATATATATATATATATATATATATAAAAAAAAAAAAAAATAATAAAGTTTTATAAATTATTAGTATTATTTTTTTTAACTTTAATGTAATTTAGTCATATTTTATTAGCTGAATGAAGTGGACAGTCACGTCCACGAAACGTCCTTTTAATAAATTTTATAAACTTAATATTTGTGGTTTTTTTTATTCTATATTACTTTGTGTTAATTCATTTTATTAACTATATATTGTCATTTATTCATTTAATTCAATTATTTATATATATATATATATATATATATTATTTTATATATTTTTTATTTATATAGAAAAATAAAATATATATATATATATATTATATATTAATATAAATAATATATATATATTATGTATATATAATATATATATATATATATATATATATATATATATATATATATATATATATATATATATATATATATATATATAATATATATATATATATAATATATATTAATATATATATATATATATATATATATTCACGGTTCAGGTTTACCTCAAAAATAGGGGATGTTCTAATTAAGCCAGAGGTTAAAACTCGTGGAAGCGTTTCGTTATTGCCTAATATTTTCGGATTTTATCAAATTTTCGATTCAGAAATAAAGTTATGAAAAGTTTATTCCTAAACTTGCAAATAACTAAATAACGATGTTTCCACGAGAAATGCAACAAAGAGCAATTTCATAAACAAGTTAAAATATATTAAATTTAATTAGAACTTTTTTCAGAAAACAAATTGGTCAAAATTATCCGCTTGCCGGTCATTGTTTATGGACTTGACCACTGACCAATTCTGCCATAGCCCAATTAAAGTAAAACACAAAAAAATAAATGTGGATATTCAATTTAGACTTCCTATTTAATATTCTAATTAGTTCACAATTATTAATATTAAAGAAGGCAATTTAAATTTTCAAAGTTAAACTCAAAGAAAATAAAATTGAAAGAAATTCAATTTAAAATTAAACTATTAAAATGAAATAAGAAATTAAATTAAAATTCTTAAAATTGAATCAAGATAAAATTGAATTAAATGAAATTAAAATTAAATTTAAATGATTTTTAAATTAATATCACTGATATTAATTGAACCAAGAATACTCTTAAGGATCTGAAGGAAACAAAATTATATTCAAATTAAGTAAAAGAAATTTAGCAATTTAAGCAATAATTGAGATATTATTATTAAGCTAATTGCGTCATCTTTATATTAGGTAACATTAACGTAACTATTACTTATTTATTTATTTAATCTATTTATTAGTTTATTTAAATAAATAATTACTTAAATAATTATTTAATTCAATAATTATTTAATCATTTAATTATTTAATCAATTAATTATTTAATCAATTAATTATTTAATTATTTATATATTAATTAATTAATTAATTTTTAATAATTACATACTTATTTAATTATTTTCACTAATTTCTGCTAACATCTTCATAAATGAATTTTATAAGAAAAGGAACTATTTTATTGATATTTTATAGTTACTTTATAAAATTTTGTATAGACAAAGTATATTGACATATACCTACTAAATCTCTGTTCTGGTATGTATCTATATATGTATATAGAGCATTACTCAAAATCATCGAGATTTGACAAATGAACACCTTATTAGTAATATGAATTACGAATGTATAATGAATGAAGAAAGAGAAATATTACTACCCATAACAATTATTAAGGAACACAGAAAGAAGATTTTTAAGTATAGCGTATTCGCATGCTAATAATGAAACTCTGTTCTTATATAGAGTGAAATTTAAGTTACAATTCAACTCACCCTTATATAGGTTACGAGTAATCTATAGTCAACACTTCCCCTATATACTGGGTAAAGTCAAGCTATATAATGGACATTGGGTAATAGCTTCGTGTATAAGAAATTATTAAAAATAATGTATTGATATATTTAATTATATTCCTTGACTTCTACTATATGCTTAATTTATTATAGATTTTATTGATTTAGTATAATGTTAGATTGATTTATTATAAGTATTCTTTTATTTAATAAATTAATAATAATGTTCTAATAATTATGTTAAGACCATTTTAATTATGCTTTCTGCTGCTATATTAAGTCAATATTACCTAGAGTCAGGGGTCTAATTATGTGGTGTGTTTATACTGTATTTTATAATATTTATCTATAAATATTATAGTTTTATTTTATTAAATAATGTTTTCTTTTATAAAATTTGTATAAATTTACTTGATGTAATAAAATTTATATGTATACACGTTATATATGTTAGTTTGCTTCTTAATATGTTATAAAGGCTTTTATAAAATTAATTAAACTTGTTTATGTCTTTTCCCGCTATTTTTTTTTTTTTTTTTTCAATTAAATGAAACTTTATTTATTATATATATTATCCAAATTAAGGGGAAAAAATTAATGACTTGTAATCTAAATAAGTAATGAGAGTTTTTTACGTATTGACGATTGAAATAGGTTTTTAAAAATAAAATAAAAAATTAAAGTTGAAAACAGAAACACGTTTGCATTCTCGTATCTGATCGTACATGCGATACGCAATGGGAGGTTGCAATGGGAGGTTGCAAGCCTGCACCTATCCTGCGTCGGATCGCGCCGGGCGGTAATACTGCGCCTGCTAGGTATAATGAGTATATATATAGCGCTTATTATATATATAGGCTCGCACGGCGTCGGATCGCGCCAAGCGAACATAGCGGTTATAATTTGATATGTAAAAGTATGGGCGCCTGCTATCGTACGCCAGTTTGATAAGCAATATTAAAAAAAAGCCACATTCGCGCGACCTTGAAAATTAGACATCAACTCGGCTCAGGCATCGAGGGACATTTAAAAATTTTTACTTCCCGATGCGAGTCTAGGGCGCATGCTATCCTATATATTATTTATGCGCTTATACCTAGTTTCGCGGCTTAGGATATTGCCCTGTTAGTACTGTATTATATTGGCGCGCCTTGCTGGCGCTATTAGTATATACCCATACGCATATTCAGTACCAGGACCTGTGAATGTACGCTACCTTCTTTGAGCTTTATATATGGAGGCGAGTACCAATCACCCTTAGTTGACTATTCTACATACCTTATAAACATATATTAAAAGACTAATCAATTATTTAGTATCATTATTCACATAAAAGTATATTAACTTTAAGAGCATCGTACCATTACGAAGCCTATAACACTCGTATTTCATGCCATTATTCCTTCAAATTCATTGGAAATTTCTCCTTTCTGTGGGATGCGAAAGCAGTTTACTTCTTCACTTCCTTTATAGATGGTAGTGCTAGGTGTTTACTTGAACTATACTTTCTTCTTTATCTTCTATCATTTATCTCTGTTATATTATATATATAATATGTATATATATATATATTAATATATATATATATATTAGTGCATATATATTACAATTTATTATTATCATCTTTTATTATTTGCAAAGAGTATAATATAGTATACTATTATACTATAGTAGTAATATACTCTACCCCCCTTATTATATATTTATATATATATATATTTATATATATATATATATATATAATAATATATATATCATTAAATATATATGATAGTAGTATTATATATATAGTGATTCACCTGTATAGATAACTCCGTATCGAGTAAAACCTGAACCGCCAGTAACTCCGAACTGATCCTTGCAGTACACTCGAAATTCCTAATCTATTATTATCCAACTTCTAAACTCTGATCTTATCCGTAATACTTGATATAACCGATACCTCACCCAACCTATACTACAATAAGTTTCAAGTGACTTCTAACGATCATATATATATATATTTATATAATTTTATTAAATGGTATATATATATATATATAATTATAATTCTATATATATTATATATATAATATTATATAAGTGATATATATATATATATACTAGTAGTATATATTATACTATATATAAATATATATATAGCGTCTATAATATACCTCCCCCTCCAGTATAATTTATATAACGGTATATATTATATATATATAACATATATACATAGTTCGCATATTTAAGCCAGGTATTTTTCGATCATCAGCAGCCTTTTCCCCTTACTGGTTTAAAATTAAATTATTTTAATTGGAATTTTGTTGTTGTTTAAAAGTTCTACTTTTACCAATAATAAAAAATAATAAAAATAATAATAAATAATTAGGTAACAAAAAGATTTTCAATTAAAAATATATTTTTGATTTCTTTTGAAAAATAAGAAAATTGCGTAGCAGAGGAAGTATGGCTACATCCTTAAGGGGATATATCTCATTTTCAAGGAAATATACGTAATCTATTCATATATATATATATATAATATAGTCTATTATACGAGTATATAGTAATTAATATTAATATGTACTATATATACGTATATTCATCAATATAGCTCACGATAATTACCAAATTTCATACTATATATCCAATATATATACGTTATTAAGTATATATATACCTAACATGTATATAGTTTATATTATCAAGATATAATAATCAGGTATCTATATTGAATTACCTATTAGATAAATGGAGTATGTATCACTCTGACCTTGAAGATACGTACTGTTAAAGGGTTAATTAGGTAGGCCAATACACCTACCTACTACTTAGGGTGCTGACCTTAATCGCCACCATAAAATACTCTAATCTTATATATATAGTATATGTAGTATATGTAAATCACCTTATCATTATATATATAGTAAACATATTATATACCAAGTTAGAAATAACGATCACTATACTAGTTAACTCTAACCTTATACAGTGTATATAATATTATATAGTTATATTTATTATATATATCGATAATAACTATACATCAGAACCAATATATAGGTGAAGTAATATATATATTATATATATATTAATAATATCAATAAAGAAAGATAAAATTCCATCCTATATATATATATATAGGTATATAATATTATGGAATCCAAAGTATAAGGATATATTCGTGACTATTAAAAATTAAAAAATTTCAATTAGTAAGTAGGTATATTCTATTGTATCCTATGACCAGGATATACTATATCAGATTATAATCGTATTAATTTACCCTTTATATCGGTTAATCGAATCTTTACGAATATTATTATTATACAAAACCTTTTTAATACTTAAAAAAAATAATAAAAAATAAAAAAAAAAAAAAAAAATAAAGATAGAAACTTTCGTAAGCAATTTCCACAATTTTGCTTGAAAAACCAATTGATGGCTAATTCATTTATATAATGATCCCCTCTGAGGAAAGCTTTTTTTTATAGGAACGTTTGCAGTGTTCGGTCATTAAAGTGGCATGGAATATATGTTTGCATGATTTTACAATTACTATCCCTCTTATCATAACATTTTCTTTCTAATTTGAGGTAATGTTTAGAAAGGAAATTAAATATATAATATATATAATTATATATATAATAATATATATATAGCGAAAATATATATATATAGGTGTGATTACTGTATGAGTATATATATTTATATGTCTGTATATTATATAGTCTAAATATATACTTGTATAACACTATTACGTTATATATATACTGTTTGTAACTCTATCCCAGGTATATATGCTTATATCTAGGTTATAATATCGCTTATATCAATATAACGCTCGTTATATTATATATATATATAATTTGACCTAGATTTTATATGTATATGGAATGTAAACATCAACATCCAAAGGTAGAAGTTGCTCAAGTCACTAATATAGAAATACTATATATAGCTATCCATACGCCATACTTATATATATATATACATATATATATATATTATATAGTAGTATATACTAACCTTTAATAAATAACAATATAATATACGAATGCTGATTCCATCCCTCTAGGGTATATATGTATAAATATATAATATATAATAAATATATATATAGTATAATTATATATATATATATATATATATATAAACCATACTCCATCTATATTAAATATATTCTTACAGATACTTTGAAAATTACATCGGAATTCGATAAGTACTATATAATATATTTATAATAATCCCCATTATATAATATGAGATACTATTATATTCAATTTCAGCAACCTATTCATATATATTCTTATCTACTATCAACCTATACTCAGTAAATATTTTATCGACATATATAATTATAGTTTTAGATACTATATATATATTTATATATATATAGTGATAGGTAGTATATTACATACGAGTATATGCTGGTCCACAAACGTATCCTATAGGTTAACTACTTATATAATATATATATATATATAAATATATTATAATATAGTATATATATATATATATATATATAAATAATATATAATATATATATATATATTATATATAGATAATTATATATATATTAATATAATATATAGTATACTATGATATATAGATATATTAATTTAGTAATTTGTATTTATATTATATTATATATATATATACATATACAGTAATATATATATATATATAATATATATATATATTATATATATAATTATATTATATAATATATATATATAATATTATACATATATATCTATATACTTATTATATATATATAGTATTAATATATATATATTTATATATATACATATATTAATATATAATATATATATAATATTAAATATATAATATATTATATATTAATATATATATATAATTACATATATAGAAAATATTAATATTAATATTACTATTAATTATTTATTATATTTATATAAAATTATTAGTAATATTGTCTTCGAAATTTCTGGATTCATTAATAATAATTCTTTATAATATAGTATATATTTATATACATATATAAAATATAGTTAGTAGTTATGTATAATATATATATATATATATATATATATACTATATATAATTATTAGTATGTGTACTACTATATAGTGCGTGAAGAAAAGGAAGCTCTATACGAGAATAAAAACGAGAGTATATACTAATTTAGATGTATATTAGTGATATCATGTTGAGATAAAGGCATGAATGATAATATATCGAATTATGTAGTTAAGCAATATATTATGGTATGCATGATATAGTTAGTTTAAAAATATATAGATGATATTATATACTATATATATATAGTATATGCGGTAAATCGACCCGCTGTGGGAAATAATTAGAGGAACCGTGGAAAAAAGTAGATATTGAGTATTAGTAAAATAAAAATTTGTCACTGGAGGAGAGGAATGCGATGTTATTAAGGCGAGGAATAAAAGATAGTGCATAATAGATATATATGAATCGGCGGTATAGGTTTGTAATATAGTAGGGTTAGATATTGTTACGTGTTTCTAGGCCAGGGGTAATGAACTATTCCACAATATGATATCATAGGGAAAGAGCTTTTGCCTAAGTTGGGGTGGCTTTGCCTACAGTGTTTTTGAATGGAAGGCGCGAACCCGGGCCCACTACTCCTTCCTATGAATTGACTAGCCTGGATAATTTTCGACTATGACGAGTTCTCACTTTAAAAGCTCTTATAAGGGCCGGCGTAAGGCTGCGGCTTTCTTTGAGGTCGACTTTTGCGTCAGGTTATAAACTCTTTAATCACATAACACTTCCTTTGAGGAGAATTCTCCACAGAATTTCCTCCTTTATCTCCCAAATTTCTTGAACAATAAAAATAAATTAATTAAAGTACATATATAATAAATAATATCATAATAATATAATATTGAAGTAAAATTAAAATAAAATAATAATAATAATTAAGTATAACATAAAGTGTTATATAGTGTTAAGAATATGAGAATACTCTACGTCATTTACGATAATAATTAATAATAATTAATAATAATATTAGAATACAATAACTTATAAATTATAGGTAGATCAACATACTAAATTCACTTTATACACCAAATGCAATTACCTCGTTTCCACCACTTGGCCTTGGTATATACAAAACTGACTTTCTAAGGTCAACTTGCTGTCATTACAACAATATTTCTGCCCAAGTTATAGATATATAATATATTACTGGAACTGTACGAATTCCAGGCATTCTGTGAAAAATTTATCATTTCTAAGAAGTGGAACTGATTAATTTTTCATATTTTAAATAAAAAAAAAATGAAAATAAAAATAAAAATCACTATTTTAAATTAAAATTAATATTTGTCTATAATGAGAACTAGCAAATGTTGAAAAGCTTATTCATTTCCTAAACAAAACTCGCGAAAATTACATTAGTAAAATGTTATAATTAGCCTATATACTAAAAAAGAAATATAGAATTAACAATTTTTCATATTTAAATGGAAAAATACTTCCTATTTTAATAAAAATTTTATATATGATATTTAAAGTTATCAGAAGATCAATTAACTTTACATATAAAGAAGCATTTTTCAAAATTTTATCGCTTGTTATATATAAGATTTA